>CM029280.1:16716723-16797877 GCA_016920895.1 Vaccinium myrtillus | reverse complement strand
TCTTCTTTAATTTCTTTTCAAACTTTGGCGTGGAAGGTTCTATCCAAAGGTGTGAATCCCGTATCATACCCATAAGTACCGTTTTCAAAGAAATCTAGTAAGGTTAGCCTCTAATTCAGTTCCGGCAAAATTTCCGCCTGATCTCGGACTATACTGGCATACCGGACTGTTTTCGGTCATAACGGGCCATTCCGGGGTGTTTCTGGAGGTACTGGACTGAACTCTACAGTGGGAAAAATGGGGATAAACCAGAGCAGAAATTGAAAAAATGGAGGGAAAACAGAGAGGCGGTGACCTGTGTTGGGAGAAGATGAGAAAAAGTAAAAGAAGAGCTGCAACAAATGCTGGCTGTCTGCTACTTTCTTAGGAAAATGTGAAAAATACTGTAACCTAGGCTAGCGTGTAGCCTTTAATGCTTTGGTAGAAAGTCTCATCTGCTCCAAAACAGTAGTACCATTTATATTTACATTAAAAAAGAGTAGTAATGCAGTAGTATATTGCACTATTTCAAGATTAAGAAGATATTTACAACTATAAGTAACATTAGTAGCGCTAATCCGAAACGGTACCGGTATTTGTCCAGTACTGATATCGTACCCTACCAATAGGAAAACCGGTACCTAATCCGGTACGGGATTCAGAACCTTGGTTCCATCCCATTACGGAACCAGATTCCTACTCCATTGGAACGAGCTTCTTACAAGATTCAAACCATGGAGCAGGAAAATGAGATTCCGGAGCAAATTCATCACCCCTTGTAGGAGAATCTTACAACTAAGGTATACTAATGCAGAAAGCCTCTTATTTTTCCTCAGACCCTTCTTGAAGATACCTTAACGGGTTCAACCATTGTCTTACCGGCCACCACCACACTATAATTTAGGCAATTCAATATTTTGGATCCCTTGGAGGGCAAGTCTGGTGCCAGCAGCTGCGGCAATTCCACCTCCAATAGCGTATAATTAAGTTGTTGCAATTAAAAAACTCGTCGTTGGATTTTGGGTTGGGTCGATCGGTCCGCCTTCGGTGTGCACTTGTCGTCTCGCCCCTTCTATTGGCGATACGCTCCTGGCCTTAATTGGCCAGGTCGTGCCTCCGACACTATTACTTTGAAGAAACGGAAAATTGGCCTAAAGGCCAAGGGCTATAAAGAGTTTTTAGTCCTGACTAACTTATTTTAAGGCCTCCAATACATTGATGAGAAATTTTTGAGGGCTCAAGGACAACACTAGACAAAAATACACTTAATGAACCCCCACCACTTGCACACCATGTCGAGGAATTGGCAACTCAATACGCACACACAATGTGGAACAACTGTCAGTGGGAAAAGCTTGAACAGCACGTGGGACAAAACCCCAACATTGTGTGGGAAGATAAAAGCTTTGGGTCCATCTTTTAGAGAGAGAAACGGGGGAATTCAATTTTGGGGGTGATTGTCACGTGGGTCTCTCTCTCTCTCTCTCTCTCTCTCTCTCTCTCTCTCTCTCATATTAGGCCGATCATCTATTCCATTTTGGGGGTGGGTCCAATTTTAGGGGGTTTAGGCTCTTTGGTGTAGGGTATAGTGGGTATAGGCACTTAGGGTATCATACAGTTTCATAGGGTTTTAGAAGTTTAGGCACTTTCATACAGTTTTAGGGGTTTAGGAACTTTCATTAGGTTTGTGGGTTTAGGCACTTTCATATGATTTTGGGGGGTTAGACACTTTCATGCTCTAGCGGGGGCATTTTTGGAATGTGGGGGTGATTTGTGCTCTTGGCATTAAGAAATTATTTTGTGTCCAATTTCCATGATTGACCCCTATACCATGTCTTTGTCGAAAAAAGACCCATGAAGAAATTAGAATGCTCAAAGCAAGCCTATGCTCTAGATGCATTAGCATGGGATAACACCATAGGCTTTCATCCTCTTTTATTGGCCTTCGGGATTCGGAGTAATGATTAACAGGAACAGTCAGGGGCATTCATATCATAGTCAGAGGTGAGACCCAAGCCACAACATAAATGCCTCCTGAACTCACTGTAGAAATACTTATAGATATGTTATTTGGCATCTTAGCTATATACACTTTTATAACTTTCGATACTCCTCAAATATTGTTACTCACAAAACTGGAAGAGATGACTAAAAAACCTAATAGTGTGGAGCTCGCTCTAAATCAGCAAAATAACTATAAATTTGTACTACAGTGAGAATGTAGTTAAATTGTCCAGAAAAATGTCCCAAAAAGAAATCTTGTTATCTCAAGTTTATTGTCATTATACAAGACATTTTAATCCAACTCCAAACAAGCCAAAGTGAGTAGGAAAGCTTAGAATCACCTGAAGGGTCAGTTCCTTTGACTCAACATCTGAAAGAGGAGAAGCGTAAAAAACCAGTAGAATCTCAAGAATGTTGTTCCTGATATATATTCGAGCATCATCATCTGAATCAAGTCCTGCATATAGCAGACGAAGCATCCATAGTCTGTCTGTTCTAAAATTAACTGAGCTGCTCCAGAGAAAATTTGCAAATAATGGTACAGACTGCAACAAGAGCCAGAAAGTATTGTCAGAATTCGGATTTGATCAAGCAAAAGGCACATCAATCACATAGTTATTCATATAGTAAATTGTATATAACCCGTCAATAAATTTAGAAATGCCCAAAATAAATGCATAGAAGCCTTGTAAGGCTAACTGAAAACATAGATGAAAATAAAAGAAACCAAGTCTTAAAGATCAAAAAAGATAAACCTTCATATTAACCCTCACAGAGCTCATCAAAAACTTGCTTATGGTTGAATAGTGATCGTGTAAAGGATCCAATAATATGACAGAAGCCTCTGCAACAAACTTAGCAGTGATGGAAGGAATCCTCTGCCACGGCTCTTCTATACCATTTTGCAAATACGTCAACAAAAGCCGAAGTCGCATTAAATCCTTCCTCTTCTGACACTTCTGCAACAAAATGTTTAAAAGTTAAAATAGCAAGGAACCCAAAGGTTATGTACAATGGCAAAAGAAAAACTTCAAAGACAATTCGACAAATAAAAGACCATCCATCATCAGTAACAAATAAGCAAATTTTATGCATCATGATAGTGAAAAATAAGCAGCGTGGTCATTTCTTAGAAAATGTCAGACTCATAGTTATTAGTTATGATACGCCCAAATGTGTCATATTAATTGGGAAAAAAATGGTCAGAGAACAGGATGAGCGACGGACACTCAGGAGTCCAACATTTTTACCACAGAAATCCAGTTGAAACACAAAGCAAGTTTGAAGATAAGTGGCCATCTAACAAAACAAACAATGTAGAATTATACCTAGAACTCATCTACTTCCAGTTAGTACAGACAGAACGATCTACAATAGGTACTAAGACGGTTCACAATTATTTTAGAACATGACTGAGCCAAAAAAAAATTAGAACATGTGAAATGTGAAAAATGAATTCTAATTTTGCATTATAGGAACAAAAATCAACTTTATTCCACTCAACAGAAATCAATATTTATTTGTTGTTGTGTCCCTCATTTAGTATTCTATTCTTTCAGAAATTGCCATGTAGGTATTGTGTAGTATCCATGTCCTTTATCCACATCTATTTTTAGAGAAAAACTTCTCCCCACTACAAATATAGACCTTAGGTGAAATAAAATAACTTTTCACCGGGGAAATAGTCACTAAATTTTAAGCATGGCCATCCTATCCAAGGTCCAACTCCAGCTCAGTGTGAAATTAGAATGACTTGTTCAAACCCAAGCCAACTTGAGATGATGATTGCTCCCTAAAAGTGTATGCTGCAAGAAGGAAAATATTAACTCTATGCTCATGCAAATATTATTTTTCACTTTTTATACTTAGGATTATATTCTTTAGGGTCCAAAACTCTCTAGGTATATACTTGTGTTAAGTTATATGTTGAGGTTCTACTTGTGATGTTTATATTAGCTAGGGGTAGTTTAGTCTTTGTTGTTTTTCAGTCTCTTATACATATCGTTGTATAGCCCTTTTACAATAATAAGAGAAAACCTTCGACACTCTCTCTCTCTCTCTCTCTCTGGAATTTCACATGGTATCAGAGCTCCATCGATTCTTTGATCGGTAATGCTTCTTCCAGTAGATCGAGTGTAGAGACTGTTATTGTGTCACTTTTCTGAGATCGAATGCAGTACTGTGGGTCGACTTGGTCCCGTGTGTGTAGATCGAGTGTTGCTTTGGTCTGGGTTGCTTCAATCAACTGGGTATCTACGAAACCCACTGTGTCCCACTCGATCACCATTGACGACAGTAATAGTATCTCCGACGAGCTCCAGCGAGCTCAGGCGACTACTGTAAGGTCTGTTTAACAGCTCGAAATCACTGTTTAACAGCTCGAAATCACTGTTTAACCTTGTTTGTACTCGAAATCTCACTGGGTCATCGTTGTTTTCACCCCACGACTGCCGACGAGCACTGTAGACAGTCCGGCGACTACTGTAGATAGCTTGGCGACCTCAGATAGTCTCCCTCTGATCGTGATCTTGGTCGACTGCCTCTGTTAGCACTTGGAAGGTACTGGGTCTTGCTGGTTTGCCTTTGAAACTCACTGGGTTGGCTCAGTAAGTCCTGGTTTTACACTTTTGAACCTCTGTGGTATTTTTCCCTTCATATCTGATATCTGTGCCTTTTTACAACTGGGTATCGACTATTTGGCCTCACAATTGACTGGGTGAGCACAGTCAAAATCTCTGGCCTATTTTGGGATAGATTGGAACTGTTGAGTAAAGTTTGAGAGTCGTTCCACATTTTTTCTGCACTGTTTGGCGTTGGTTGCTTCTATTGGGTGTTGTCGCATACTGTTTGAACAGTATTTGGTTCTATTTCGTCTGTTGATATGAAGGAGGCTTTCAAAGCAGCTCAAGTTGATATTTTGTCTCAGGGAGAGTTACAAACTCTCAGGCGCCTTCTGGCAAAGCTGGATACTCCATCTACTACCGCTCCTTTCACTGCTACTGATTTCTTTGCCCACAGAGATATACATGCTAGTGCTTCTACTGCCTCTAGCTCTTCTCCTTGGATAATAGATTCTGGAGCAACAGATCATATGACAAGTTGTTCGTCCTTCTTTGATTCCTACTATACTTGTTCTGGTAGGGATAAGGTTAGAGTAGCTGATGGTTCCTTATCTGCTATTTCCGGGAAAGGTTCTATTCATTGTTCTCCAACTATTTCTCTTTCCTCAGTTCTTCATGTTCCCAATTTTTCTACAAACCTTTTATCCGTTAGTAGTCTTACCCAATCCTTAAATTGTTCCGTAACATTTTTTCCTACACATTGTGTCTTTCAGGAACTGGATACGGGAAGGATGATTGACAGTGGTAAAGCTCATGAGGGCCTTTATTTCTTGGAGTCTAAACCTAATCCAGTTTGTCCACCTTTGTCATGTGGTCAAGCTCTTGCAGCAGATACGGGTTCGGCTCTTTCCTTGTTACATCAATGGCATCGTAGATTGGGTCATCCTTCATTTGGGATTCTTGAAAAATTATTCCCCACCTTAGCTAAACAATGCTCTCGGAGTCAGTTCCTTTGTGAAGCTTGTGAGCTTGCGAAACATAAGTGCTCATTTTATGCTCCGGTCAATCAAAGAAGTGATTCGCCATTTATGGTCATTCATTCCGATGTTTGGGGTCCTTCTCCTGTCACATCCTTGTCAGGTTATCGTTGGTTTGTGACCTTTATTGATTGCTATTCTCGTGTCACTTGGGTGTATTTACTAAAGGCAAAAAATGAGGTTTTTTCGTGCTTTAAATCTTTTCACCAAATGGTGCGTACTCAATTTGATGCGAATGTCAAAGTGCTCCGTAGTGACAATGGGACTGAGTATATAGATGGGACTTTTCGGGCATATCTTAATGACTATGGCATTCTTTTTCAGACTTCTTGTGTTGGCACTCCACAACAAAATGGAGTTGCCGAGCGCAAGAATCGCCATCTTGCTGAGGTAGCCCGCTCTCTATTATTCACCATGAATGTTCCTAAACACTTTTGGGGCGAAGCTATCCTTACTGCAGCTTTTCTTATAAATCGCATGCCGTCTAGTGTTCTTCAGTTCCAAACTCCAATTAAGGTTCTCTTAGGTTGTTCTCGGGTCTCATCTCTTCCACCCAAAGTCTTTGGTTGTGTGTGTTTTGTTCATGCTCCTAAGCACCCAGGTGGGTAAGCTGGATCCCAAAGCCCGCAAGTGTGTTTTCCTTGGTTATTCTCCCACTCAGAAGGGTTATAAATGCTATGACCCGCACTCTCGCAAAATGTATGTCTCCATGGATGTCACTTTTTGGGAAACAGAATCCCTTTATCCTTTGTCCACTTCATCTCTTCAGGGGGAGAATGATAGACAGGAAGAGATGTTGACATTTCATACTCCTGAGTTGTGGTCTTATCCTTTACCTTGTCATGGTGAGGGGGAGAAAGAACCTTTACCTGCAGAAGGAGCAAAGCATGATGGTCGGGAAAGACTGGATAGGTCAAATTTGCAGACATTTTCTCCAAGGAATAAAGGCAAGTCTACATGTGCAGTGCCACTTTGCCAATCTCCATTACCTACTCCAGTTTCAGACTCTCCCGCTGATTCATCTGGTAATGATTCTCTTCCTACTGTTGTTGATGATCCTAATGCTCCTATTGCTCTTAGAAAGGGAGTTAGATCATGCACTCAACATCCCATTTCCCAGTTTGTTTCTTATGACCGTTTATCTCCTTTGCATCGTGCTTTTGTTTTGTCTCTTTCTTCTATATCTATTCCACAGAGTTGGCAGGATGCATTCATGATACCTAAGTGGAAAGGAGCTATGGTAGAGGAGATGACGGCTTTGAAAAAGAATGGCACTTGGGAGCTAGTATCTCTTCCAAGAGGGAAGAAAACTGTGGGGTGCAAATGGGTGTTCGCTGTGAAACACAAGGCTGATGGGACAGTTGAGAGATACAAGGCAAGACTTGTTGCCAAGGGCTTCACACAAACCTATGGCATTGACTACGAGGAGACGTTTGCCCCTGTAGCGAAGATGAACTCTGTGCGAGTTCTACTCTCTTGTGCTGCCAATTTAAATTGGCCTCTTCACCAGTTTGATGTGAAGAATGCCTTCCTCCATGGTGAGTTAGAGGAGGAGGTGTACATGGCCATTCCACCGGGTTTTTCATCGTCTCAGACCAAGGGGAAGGTGTGCAGATTGAAGAAGGCACTCTATGGCTTGAAGCAATCTCCTAGAGCATGGTTTGACAGGTTTCTCAAAGCCATGTTGAGATTTGGATACAAGCAGAGTCATGCTGATCATACTATGTTCATCAAGAGAAGTAATGGTAAGATTGCCATTCTTATTGTTTATGTGGATGACATAATCATGACAGGTGATGATGTGAATGAGATTGCTAGCCTTAAAGCTCTTCTTGCTCAAGAGTTTGAGATTAAAGATTTGGGGTCTATGAAGTACTTTCTTGGAATGGAGGTGGCTAGATCTGACAAAGGAATTTTTATCTCTCAAAGGAAGTACATCCTCGATCTCTTGGAAGAAACTGGTATGTTGGGATGTAAGCCAGCTGATTCCCCCATTGAGGCCAACCATCATCTTTGTAGCAATGTGGGGGAGCTTACAGAAAAGGAGAGATATCAGAGACTTGTGGGTCGCCTGATATACTTATTTCACACTAGACCAGATATTTCCTATGTTGTGGGGGTTGTGAGCCAGTTCATGCATGAACCTCGTTCTAGTCATCTTGATGCAGTTTATCGTATCTTGAGGTATCTTAAATCTGCCCCAGGTAAAGGAGTTTTGTTCTCTAATCATGGTCACTTGAGATTGGAAGCTTTCACTGATGCAGACTGGGCTGGTTCTATTGATGATCGGCGATCTACTTCTGGCTATTGCACCTTCCTTGGAGGGAATTTGATTACATGGAGGAGTAAGAAGCAGTCTGTGGTGGCTAGATCTAGTGCAGAGGCTGAGTACAGAGCCATGGCTCATGATGTTTGTGAGCTTTTATGGCTCCAAACCTTCTTGCGTGATTTGGGATTTCCTGATCGTGGTCCTATGAAGCTCTACTGTGATAACAAAGCAGCCATAAACATTGCTCATAATCCTGTTCAACATGATCGAACAAAGCATGTTGAGATTGATAGGCATTTCATCAAGGAGAAGCTGAGCAACGGTTTGATATGCATGCCTTTTGTGAGATCCGAAGACCAATTGGCCGATGTATTCAAAAGGGTCTTAGTAGCAAAAGTTTTCATCCCATTGTGTTCAAGTTGGGCTTGATAGATATCTTTGCACCAACTTGAGGGGGAGTGTTAAGTTATATGTTGAGGTTCTACTTGTGCTGTTTATATTAGCTAGGGGTAGTTTAGTCTTTGTTGTTTTTCAGTCTCTTATACATATCGTTGTATAGCCCTTTTCCAGTAATAAGAGAAAACCTTCAACACTCTCTCTCTCTCTCTCTCTCTCTGGAATTTCACAACTTGGGATATTGCTTAAGTCTTTTTTCTGTTTGGATCACAGTTGTATCCAATCAGCACGGAAACAAAGACATTCAAAATTGGCATTAAGAATGTGAACACACAGATGATTAGAAACACAAAGTAGAACTCATTTCAGGTATAGAAAACATATGATGGTTTAAGTAGTTGCACTCAACTCTTAGGTTTATTATTTTTTGGTGCAAAATATGAATATGCAGATAGGCAACCCCACATATCAGCCACGAAGTATTGCTTTCAGCAATCGGCAGCACATAGCTTTCTGCAGAGAACCCCACCGGCCACCGCACCTATGTCGGGGCAAAAGCCAAGGTCCCACCACGTGCTACTGGCACAAAAGAATATGTTCTGCCCCATCAAGGAACTCCAAGGATTGACCATGGAACTCCAAGTACTCACCCCCCATAAAGGAATACAGCAAAAAATCAAAAACTTTCCTTGGTGAGAAAATCACTTAACTCACTACTAACAAAAAAATCGTTTCTATTGTGAAATGAATTATTGTTATCAACTACTACAAGTGCATATGCTTCTCTATGTAGGATTGACCATGGAACTCCAAGCACATGTGTTTGGTTGCATTTCAGAAAGTCCTGTCGTCTTCCAGTGGAATAAACGGAATTTCATTACTGCACTATGGTTCAATACTGCACTATGGTTCAATTGTGGTGTACTTAAAAAAAGGAAAGGTTTTGTATGTTTCGATGGCAACGGAAGGAAATTTTGTTCCTTCCTTCGGACTCTCACTCTGAAAGATAATGTGGTTCCAATCAAGCTTTGAGGAATTAGTATATACAAAACAGAAAGAACAACAACAACAACCAAAAAAAAAAAAAACTTGAACTTCATGATAATTCCGCAGGATTCACAGCATGTTCCAGAAACAACAGTTCTGGTAAAACACAAAACTACCTCCAATGCAGTCTTGAATCCTCCAAGAGCCTCATAACCCAATTTCCTCATGTCATCATGTGGTGAAGATATGCTCACAAATGCAATGGCAAGTAAGCCCAAACTAGCAAACTCGACTGGTTCAATAAAACCCATTGACAGGCTATGAATTGAGAACCGCAAGATGAAAACAGGATCATATGTTTGTATTTTCTGAACACCTGGACAATTTGTCTGCAAAGAATAAAATCAGCCTAATAAGACTTGCAACTAGCCCATATATTAGTATGCAAACAACAATAGCACTAAAGAAAAAACATAAACAATTGTCAATGACTAGTAATTATAGTTAGAGAAACACCTCACCTCATTCATATCATCAGAATTGGCAGGTTGATCCTCAACAACGGTCCTACCGTAAGGAAAATGTAAAACAGTATATGCACACATTTTGGGGTCAATGTGGAGGTTTTCCCTAAATTGAGTTCTTCGGCGTTCTACTGCTTCAACATCCTGTATCATATCAGATGACAGATCCTGCTCCTGTTCTCGTTCTTTTCTAATTCTAATAGCAGCACTTCCCCACAGGTAATCCATTTCAGCAATGCTTCCAGAGTTTGACACATTAGCAGACTCAATTTCAAGCATGAGATTGTATATTTCCAAGTCAACTTCACTGAGTGTTGCACCATAAGAAGACAGGAGCAAGAAAAGCAATTCTCTAGGATTTGCACTAATATCTTTTTCAAAATCAAAACTACTCTGCTGAGCGATGATAAAAAAGAGAGCCCTCAGTAACGTGAGCACTTCCAACTGTTTCATGTATATCTCTGATGTTTTTTGTTGCCTATTTTCTCCATAAAGTGCATTTTGATCAGTAGATGGAATAACGAGCAACCTCAGAATGCTAGCCATAGGCCTAAACATCATACCAAATTGAGAACCCCCAGATGATTGGGACGAGGAAAGAATGGAAGGTGCAAACTGAGAGTGGGCAAGCAGTAGCTGAAGCAGTAATATGTGTGAGTTCCCATTAGATAGAGAAGTAAGAACACCTCGGAGCATCTTCATTGTTGAAGGGTCCCCAAACCTATGAAGAAAAGATATTCTTGCCAGTTGTTCTATGAATGGACAATCACGCATCTCTCTTGTTAATTCTAAAATATTTCTCGAAATGAAAACTTCCAAAAATCTGAACAAGAAATAGCTATTGCCACTCGATGTTTGAGTGTCATCAGAGTTTGAAGGGAATTTTCTGACAATTATATGCCAAGTTTTCAGCAATAAGTTCATGAACCGGACTCTTGCCGAGTCTTCTTTATTAGATCCCACTTCTGAATGAATCTCCTTTGTGTTCCCACCTTCCTCTGGCGTAGACCGAATCTGATTACCCTTTAGAAATAAAAGCATCCTACACAAGTATATCTTTGCAACAACTCTATTTACAAGGTTCAAAGATTGGTTAGGTGAATAAGCATCAATCTCGCTAACATCACAATCTAGTAAATCCTCATTTGCTACACCCGAACGTGGACAGACAGAATTAAATAACTTCAACCGCTTTTTCAATTTCACCGAGTCTCCATTCAAGGTCAAATAATACCGAAACATAAGAACAGATTTTCCTAGAAGACTATGAGAAAGAAGATCGAGAAGTTCTTCCACAGATGGCAGCAAGAACTCAATACATTCTATGTTAAATATGTCCATAGTAGCATAGCTCTTCCAACCTGAGAAACTGCGAAACAGAATTCCATAATAGAAAGAAGATATGCTTCTACCATATTTGTGAAACTGCTCCCCATATTTCATGGAAGCTGAAATTAAGTATGAAAAAGCAGTAGGTAGAAGCATCACGAAGTTATCATCCCATAGCATATTGCAACACGTTTCATTAGTCACATCGTCCTTTGGAAGCAAGTATTCATTCATCACATCTGAAAAGAAGTGCCCAAAGACTACAAGATGGATGGGGCTCAGTTCTGTAAGACGAAACAACATGTTAGCTCTAGTCATGCTAGTTTTGTGGATGAAGTGAGAAAGCACTTCTATCGGAGTGTTATGAACAACCCTAGATAAATCCATAGTTAGTGGCAACCACTGGGTTTGCGTAACTTTACGAATGTTTGCAACATTAACAGCTTTCAGCAAACATCGATCTGCTGCATCTAGCTCGAAACGCATGGCAAGTTCGATAACTTGAAAATAAACTCTCTCAAACAGAAGAACATCAAAAGGCTTGTCCTCCATTTCCCAGAAAATATTGGATGATGTTCCTTGTGTATAGGGCTGCTGCAAGTATGTAGAATAGGGCTGCTGCAAGTATGTAGATAGCATATCGAAAGCACAACCAGCGATCGATAATCCAACCAACAGAGAAAAGTCAGATGATGCACGATGCGTAAAATCACTTAGGTCAATCCTGGAGAAAATCCAAAGCACCAGTTCGAGGAGCTCAAGGGGGGATATGAAGTGAATCAAAGAGTGTAGAGCATATAATGTAGGAGTAAGAGGCCTCAAGTCTCCAGTTTTTATACACTCATCAAACCTATCTCTGAATATCCGATTTAGCCTCTTCACCAGTGCTTTAAAAGAACTGAGGAAACGTTGGTTCAAGCAGTCAACTCCAGTAAAAGAATTCTGACCATTGCAACAAGTTACCAAGTGTTTACAAACTGATGTCAGCAAATTCAAGACGTGATGATCCATTTCGTGAATTCCCTGTCTGGCCAAAATCAAAAAATTCTCCGAACTCTCCCCAAAGATTGCTTCAGTATACTGTCCGTGGCCCAGAGGGTATTGCAATGACATCATCACTACAGGATGACAAAGAATAACTTCAGTCACTTCAAAAATAGATTGAATTGGGGAATCCTGCAGATGAGCCAACATCTTCTCTATGAGAATTGAGCATGTTCCAGAAAGCTGTTCAAACTCATCCGATGGTTTAATTCTATGCGACAACCGTATCTGATGGAGCCAGAATAGCACAAGGAGGACAGCAGAAACGAAGTCACCATTTGCCACTTCAGAGAATTTAGCTTGAAGCAAGTATTGTAAGTTTAAACCCTCCAGTATATGTAAGCCATCAACTCTCACAGTGGCAGGAAATAGCACATAGAATGGTGCCTGCTTCAAAAAGAAACAAAAAGCAGCCGAAGATGATTCTATTGCATCAATATTCATGTCACCAATTATTGGTTCTTTACCATGAACCATACGGTCCATACCCATGAACCTTTCCAGACCATTACGGAACATTTCAGGCCACAACTTAGAAACTTCATAAAGCAGATCTGGTTCAAGGAAAAATATAGACAACAAGACCGAGAAAGGGAATCCAGATAAATTCTTCAAAGCAGATATTACTGACGGGAAATGTCGTAAAATCACAGTTGGTGGTGTTGACAAGAGAGAAAGCACAAATGCTTTACCGATACAGACCAATTCACTGTCACTCCCACTTCTCACAATTCTTTTAACTTCACCTAATATATTGGCGAAAGAACTGTCAGCGTGTAGCACTTCTCTTTCTATGGGAGAAGGTTTCTTTTCCAGATTTTGAATGTGCCGTGAAAAGAGAAACAAATTCTTCAACGGCCTCCACTCGCATAAATCCTGAGCATTGCCATCATCTAAAGAGCAACAATCCCCAACCTCAACCCTTTCAGATAATAGGAGATCAACCAGTGAATACAGCAATCTAGTTTCTACCTACAAAAGTTGAGTTTCACAATTATGACATGCATGAAGATTACGCAAAGCAGAGCAGAAAAGTGAAATGTTACCTGAGTCTGCAAGAGATATTTTATTGTGTTGCATACATATAATGCTATCATTGACTTCTCGGGTATGGAAAAGGTCCCAGATTCAGAAGAGAGCACTCTAAGACACTTCTCTAATACACAAATGAAAAGAGGGCCAAATTCAGGAGATACATCTGCAGGTACATAACATCCAGATTAGTAGGAATAATCCGTATTTATTTCATAGAGTAGTCAAATCATAAATAAGATTCTAGTTATCTTTGATTATGTTCCTCTACTAATCTAAACAAATTTGAAAGATACTAGGTCTTAGAAATTGATTTGGGTCTCTAGGACTGCCCTCCCTGATGCCTTTCGTCTTTGATTTGGGGGCATGGTTCTACAACGAAACGTTCCGGTGGCTTCTCAGTTCTTGGAGGTTGGGGGGGGGGGCACTGTTTCAATGGGATTATGAGAACAGCCACTTTGTGCATATTGCCAAAGGTTAGGTCTGTCCTCAATCATTCCCCGCCCATATCCCCAATATTAGGGACTAGATGGGTTCTGTTATTGTTGTACTAGGTCTTAGAAAATGCTACACATACTTAAAACCTCATTTTCAAATTGAACACACCTTGCCTATTATTGGCACGTCACCTTGAGTTATTAAAAGAAGATGTTCAATAGCACGGCATAATAGTTTTGAAGTTATTGTCACATTTGTTACACGTAAGGCAACACTGTAAGCACAAGCATTGAATCATCAAATGCAATGGGATCAATAAAAGCGCGTAAAATGCCTGACCAATACTGAATCATCGTTTAAAATCAGCATATTTGACCTGAAACGAACAAAAGAAAATGCAATCCAATTGTAGACAAGGTCAAATTTTGTAGAGATCATTAAAAAAGCGACAGGAAACAACCTAGACCCTCCGCACCTTTCTTTTACCAAAACACTAGACCAGTACCACTTCGCCCCCAACCTTCTCTTCATCATCGAGCTACCCTCCCTCCTCCTCCCCCTCCCCCTCCCCATCCAGAATTGCTTCTTTCTCAACTCATCCAATTGGAATGGTAGTGAAAGCATTGAAACAGATGAAAAGGAATAAATCATCCATTTGATGCCCTACCAACGATTAAAAGAAATTAGAATCAGACAGTGGAAGGCTATTATCGTCTAACTTCCAAAGGACGAAGGGAGAATTTTTTACTCTTTAGTTACCAAAAGCCAAAGGAAACACAGTAACTGGAATTTGCCCCATCTTCATGGATAGGGCCTATAATTCATGGCTGCACAGTTTGGCTCTCTCCACCTTAAGATCTATGCCAAAGAACAAAAGAAACTGGAACGTAAAGCATCGATGAGTTTTATCCGACCATCTACAGAAATTTGCACCTAAGATCAGATTGGGCTTCTAGGCAGCCTGACGTATGTCGCTGGTACTCACACTGTTGGAAATCATAGACCAAACTAAATAGGCACATTAACTTTTTTACAATCATTTGCCTCCGATATAATCTTAGTTGAATGTGAGGGTTGGGCATATTTTTAAAGGCACAAATCAAGACAAAAAAGAGAGGTATCTCAGGATCAAACACTGCCCCATCCATACTTTTAGGCAATACGTTCAACCACAAGAAGTTGAAAAGAAAAAAAAAAGGAAAGAAAGAAAAGCTTGTTTATTTCCCAGTCTTTACTCTTTCCTTCCTGTAGATTCCTCCATCCTAACTCTCCCCCCAAACTAGCTTAGTAGTGTTCTCTATGATCTCATATATGTTATTTCTCAATCTATTTCTCCTCTCTTTTATTTCAAACCCATCTCACTCCAATCAGTAGTGTAGAAACCTTATATCCAACCCAAAAGCTTAACCTATTAGGTGGACAGATCCCAACATCATATTAAGTGAGCACCCATTTCACACCGAAGCAATGTGGGATTGTATTCCTCAACATGCCCATCGTGTGCAGCCCTTTTAAGGTCTGTCAAGTGTAGCCTCTTTTAAGGTCTATTATCGTGCAACTTCTTTGTTGGGTCTATCATCGTGGGGTTGGATTGTGAAGTCTTAAAATGTGGGTTGGAATGGAGCCCGCTCTAACACCATGTAGAAACTTTATATCCAACCCAAAAGCTTAATGATAGGGAACTGGAAAGAGTAAACCATGGGCCCCACAAGCTATTCGTATATGATCCGGGAGGATTTTATGTTATCATTATCTATTTAGATTTTAGGATTTTATTTAATAATTTAAGTTGTTATTTTAGGAGTTATCCTGTTTAGGATTTTATTTAATAGTTTGGGTTGTTATTTTAGGAGTTATCCTATCTTGGAATCTAGATCATGTTTATCCTTCTTCTTTTTTTAATCTTTTCAAGAGCCCATTTAAAGGACTCTAGTATTTCTATGTAGGCAATTTATGAAACATATGAGTTCAATTATGGTTTTGATACAGGAATATCATTACTTCCTTAGGCACAGGGATGTCTAGGGGTCCTTGGGCACAGCGATGCCTTGGGTTTTAATAGTTTTATCTTTTTTTATTTATTTTTGCTAGTTAACCTGCATCACTTAAGTATTAAGTGATTGCCCATTCTATACCCAAGCAATGTGGGATTGTACTCCTTAACAATTAGATAGGAAGAAAACAGTAATTCCGCACACTCCAGCCTGGACTCCACTCAGTTTACAAGAAGCTCTTCATAACAATAGCCCACAGGCTCGCTTGCGTTAGGTTTGTTGGCTATGTAAGATATGACTCATAAGCAAGATGACGCGAACATGAGGCACACCAAAAAATAAAAACCATCCTAGCTTACATGCAGCAAGTTTATTACAGTACATAGGATTGGAATCCAACAAACAAACATAATAGCAGCTATTATCTTGTAACGAAACCAAAAACCAAAAACCTTCAAATCAAAGACAGATTACCTTCAACACCTTTTAAATGGCATATGTGGCCCCTTAAAACATCCCAGTACTTGAGCAAGTTATTTCCAACCGTCGAAACCGCATCACATAAAAATGAAACGATGACTGAAAACAAGTTCTGAAACACTTCAATGCCTTGGTCCCCAACAAAATTGCCCTCTATCTTACAGCCAGGAAGAAATGAGAACCACACACCAATTTCCCTCAGGTTTTTGTCAAAGGCACCAGTACTTGACATGGCAGTCTGTGCCAGAATATGCGCTTGATCCTTTATGTCTCTAATCGGTGAATAAAGCAGCAAGTTAATAAATGGTTGGAGGTGCTTGTACATCATTGGTGGAATTCTAACAGCAATCTTGCACTTTGGAGACCATCCGATAAGTTCTAAAAGGAGCGACAGCAGAGATTGCTGAAGGACGGTTGGTAATGCCAAAGGGTTACTTGGGAGAAATTTAAAGAATTCGAAAGATCCAACTAGCACTCCGGGCATTGTTCGCTGCACAAGATAGTGAAAGCACCAACTATAAGCCACCGACATAGAAGGCAGCTTAGATATAAGATACAAAATGCACAAGAACCGCTGAAGTCCATATTTTAAGCAAAGAATGACATTGACTCCCACTGATGACATTCAAATATGGACTAGGTGTGCATTTGGTGCTGCAGGATTTCTTTAAGTAATAGCTAGCAGCTCAAACAACCAAAAATCTCCAGAGCAAAATCACAAAGGTCAAGTGCATCAACGTACATATAAATAACCGAGTATAAAAGTTAAGATTCTGTGTCCTGAATGCGAATAAACAGTTAAAGCTCATAAAATCTCCTACTGGCTTGGCTAAGTGCAACAGGAAGAAAATTGATAGGGAACACTCCCTCGGACTACTCGTATCATGGATTATTATATTATTTAGATATAGTTGTATTTCACAATTATCTTAATCAGAAATGCTAGGCTACTCCTAACTATACCTTGTTATTGTTGGGGAGAACCCAAATTTACCTAAAGTTCAGGTCTCTAAGGTTCCTTAGGTTTTCCTCAGTTTTATCTTCTTCAATGTTCATGTCCTAGCCGTCCTACATCATTAGAACCCAGCAGTTTGTATTTGATACAGAAGATATTTTACTCGTGCAATTATAGTCTATAATAGAATCCATGTCAGTTTCTATAGAAAGGTACAATGGCTAAGAAACGTAGGTTATCATGATAAGGTAAGGGCTCACCAATGAGAAGAAACGTAGGGCCTCGTAGGAAAGTATGCAAGGACAGTGGATGTTGAAAAACTCCTACGACAAAGGTTCATTTCAAGAGGGGGTTTTACAATCTACTAGATTAGAATATACTTTCCTGTCATAAAGAGACTGGATTGCACTCTTTTGTTGCAAATGTAAATTTGTCTGCTATAGTCACACACTCAAGATCAGGGGCGGACGCAGGATTTATCATCAAGGGGGTCAAGAATTTACAGTATTTACAACCTCGTTTTATTTTGATGGTTCCCTATAAAGTTGCGTGCAAATTTTCAGATAAAACATTAAAGAATTTTCGTACATGATTTTTTTAGTTTCTTCGTACCAAATCAAAGATCTCTATTTTTTTTAATTTGGTGAGAAAAATTAAAAAATTATGAACTGAAATACTTTTATTTTTTGCCTGAAAATTGCACGTATTTTTGCTGAGGACTATCAAAATGGAATGGAGGGAGTACGTTAGAGTAATAAACCAAGAGTTTTATTCAACGCATAGAAACAAAATGTGGTATATCATGTTACTTGAGGCAGAGAGAGAGAGAGAGAGAGAGAGAGAGGAGTTAAAAAATCATGAATGTGCATATGCTCCGCTTTTACGCCTGTGAGGGGGAGTGTGTTAAAATGGTGGGATCACAAAAAAAGGAAAAAATCAGGGGAGATTCGGTGAATCATTTGGATAAACATTTGGAGCAAGTGCATTATTTGTGGGGCAAGGCTCACAAGGTAAAGACAACAAGATATACTGCCTATGAGGAAAAGTTACAAAAATAATCCCAGGGAGGGTTTCAACTCAGGGGGGTCAGTTGTTCCCCCTTGCCCATACATAGGACCGCCCCTAGTCAAGATGGAAGGCCAGTTCTTGGGAAAGAAGGGAACACACTCAAGCTATACGAAAAGAGTTTGAGAGGCTCTTTATTTTTATTTATTTATTTTTTTTACATTTATGTGTTTTTTTTTGTTTTTGTTAGTTTCCTTCATAGTAAGGTAAGTCTTTGGTATGTGTTTCCTTAGAAGTTGTGTATGGCTTGTTTCAGCAGCAGCCAGCAGCCATTTTAAGTAAAAAATAACGGCTGGAACTTTTTGTCTTGTTTGAGTCTAGGTACTTCACTGCGGCGTAACCTCCTTTGGAGTTCTATATATAGTGCTGTAATTTGTTTTGAGGGAGTTTTTTGATGAATTGAAAGCTTAGTTTTGTGCTTTTATTGTGGCCTTCTGGTGCTGCCTTTTAGGGCTAGGTTTTGAGCCCCGTATCTCGTGGATTTCGAGCCTTGGTTGCTGGATTCTGCAAGAATCAGTCCCCAAATCTGATTGCTGCATAGTTTCGGCCTTGATCCGTGTCAGTCGGGTCCATCTACGATTGAACTTGTTGGAACCTCCAACCAAGCTACATCAGTTTTGGTATCAGAGAAAGTTAAAATCCTTTGTTTGCTGTCTTTCACAAGTCTTCACAACATGCCAACAAACGCGGAACGTGATGAGAGGATTCGATCCCTTATTGGAAGTATTGAACAAGCTGCTGATGGTTTAAAGATTACCCTTGAAGATCAGAGAAAAGAAATCAATAAACGGCTTCAACGTTTGGAAGATATGGCAGGGAATATTCTCAAGGAAATTTCTGGTGGGAATCGTGGCAAAGGTATTGCTGATAAACCTTCCTCCTCATATGTAGCTGATGAACATTCATTTCAAAAAACCATTTGAACCACCATTATCGCAGCCTACATAGGCATTTGCACCCATGCCCAACCTATGCATGCCCATAAACAAAGCTCATTGTAATATGAGTTTTGGAGGTCCAGGGCCTAAACAAGGTGATTTTCCCCAAAGAGGACAGCAGTTTGCTGCCCCTAATGCTTACGGACAGCAGGCCATGAACATTGAATTGGCTGGACAGCAAAGGGAGTTTCCTGGTTTAAGGGATCAAAGTATCGGCCAACCATTGGTTAGGAGCCTACCTGATAGTTTTTGGATGGGAGATAAAGAGGTTAAATTAGAGGTGGCTGACTTCAACAGAAAGATGAATCCAGAAACTTTCCTCGATTGGTTGACCAGTGTGGATCATTTCTTTGCTTGGCGTCAACAACTGAGAGAAGGAAAGTGCAGTTTGCTAGTGCTAAATTAAAAGGAACAGCACAAATGTGATGGGCAAGAACTCAAGAGGCAAATAGAAGAAGTGGTAGAGGTAAAGTGACTACATGGGATGAAATGAAAACTCTGTTAAAGGGAAGGATTCTTCCCATAGACTATCAACAGAGCTTATTTCTTTTGAAATTTCATTTTCTTCACCGAGGGAGTGAGAGTATTCGTGAGTACACTGAAAAATTCTCTGAGCTGCACATGAGAGCAGGAGTTTATGAACTTGAAGAAGTACTCGCATCAAAATATAGAGCGGGGTTCTGAACTCCAATTCTTGACGATATGGCTGGCTTTAGGATATGGAGAGTGGAGGAAGCAGACCAGGTTGCGTTACAACTTGAAGATAAATTTAAGAGGCCATACACGCTGCCCAAATAAACCTTAAGTCCTTTGGTTCCTAAACCAAAATCAGCACCGCATCAACTCAAGACAATAGATGAAAAGGCAAAAACAACTTGCTTCAAGTGTGGTGAAAAGCATCACATTGCAAGCACTCGCCCAAATCGTTGGATTACTTTAGCAAAGCAAGACAATGAAGATGACATTAGTGCTACTGAAGAAAACAAAGATGACGCGGAACAAGTAGAGGTCTATGCTGATACAACCGGAGAGTTACTACTTACTGTTTGTGCCAGACTAAGAAGCATGTACCACCACCAAACCACGACTAGAAGCGTAGTAATTCTGTATTTCGCACTAGAGCTGTCTGTTATGGGGTGCATTGCACATTGATTCTTGACAATGGAAGATCTGAAAATTTCATTTCAAGGGATTTTGTTCAGCAATTGTGACTTAAAGAGTAACCAATTGCTGGCCCTTATTCATTTTCATGGATAGGTCAAGGTAAAACGGTAAAAGTTAGCACAAGGTGTCTACTCAGTCTTTCAACAGGCGACTTGCTCGGCGAAAAAGCATGGTGAGAGGTTGTTTGTTACTATGTCAACTGCTCAAATTATATTGAGACGACCATGTATGAAAGGTGGCAGGTATGACATCAGGGAAAACACATATGCATTGAAATGTAAAGGCCGATGGATCACTCTTTGACCACGACGCAAAAAAACTTCTCGATGCCACTTGCATCAGCATGCTCAATGCGTTCGTTGGAGCCGAATTTTTACTCAACTGGGGGGAATTGATGCAGTCAAGATGGAAGGCCCTTCTTGGGAAAGAAGGTAACTCACTCAAGCTATAAGAAAAGAGTTTGAGAGGCTATTTTTTTATTTTTACAATTATGGTCTAGTGGGATATTTTCCTTTTTTTTTTGCACTTAGGATTTTTTATTGAGGTGTGTTCTTTTTTCTTTTTTTTTTTTGGCTAGTTTCCTTCATAGTAAAGTAAGTCTTTGGTATATGTGTCCTTAGAAGTTGCATATAGGTTGTTTCAGCAGCAGGCAACAGCCATTTGAGTAAAAAATAACGGCTGGAACTTTTTGTCTTGTCTGAGTCTAGGTACTTCACTGTGAAGTAAACCTCCTTAGGAGTTCTATATATAGGGCTGTGATACTTGTTTAAGGGAGTTTTTTTATGAATTGAAAGTTTAGTTTTGTGCTTTTATTGTGGCTCTGGTGCTGCCTTTTAGGGCTTGGTTTTGAGCCCCGTAGCTCGTGGATTTCGAGCCTTGGTTGCTCAGTTCCAAAATCTTATTCCTGCATAGTTTCGGCATTGATCCGTGTTAGTTGGGTCCATCTATGATTTAACTTGTTAACCTCCAACCAAGCTACATCATATAGCATTATGCAAATTTACTGTTATGTAGGGGTGTAACCGGTCCGGTTTCGGCATATTTTTAGTGAACAGGGAAAACTCGGTTTGGGAAAAAAATGAAGCCAAAACTGGTTTTTTAGAGGTCGGTTCAGTTTTGGTTCAGTTTGTCCAATTCGAGAGAGAGAGAAAGAGATCTGCAGATCTGAACATGTATAGAGAGAAATCTGCCATTTGAAACATATACACATATACATATATGTTTACATACCAATATATATAAACATATATATACATATACACATATTGAGAGAGAGAGAGAGAACAGTATAAATCGAGAGATGGTGTCGATTGCGATGATGATGACTGATATGGGACGATGATGATGACGACGACGGAGAGAACAACGGATCGGCGTCGATTGCGTGGCGGTAGGCATCAATGATGGTGGTTGTGGTGATGGCTGGTGGTCTAGGAAGCACGGGTACTGGTACGGGGTATGGGTACAGTATGGGTACTGGTACGGGGATACGGCAACAACCCAAAAAAGTAGGGTACGAGTACCGTGGGCGTACGGCAATTTTTTTAAATATATCTTTTTACAATTTTGGTATGATTCATTAGATATAACAAGGACAACATATTTTATAGATAGAAGCAAGATAACAAAAGCTAATAGCACCTGAACTTGAACATATACTGCTTGATGGACTCATCTTCCTATGAAATAAAAAAAATGCAATAGCCTAATTTTTGTGCATGCAACTATCATAGGTTTCAAGATGGAGAGCAAAAGATATTTCAAAGCCCATCTAAAAAATTGGAAAGAGGAATAGATTTTGACATACTAACGAGAGAGAAGGGCAGCAGAAATAATGAGAGAGACAGAGAGAGGAGTCGCAGTCGCTGGAGGAAGATCGACAAAAAAATATTAGCCAACCCTGCTCTTGTTTTTCCAAAATCAAGCTCTAAATTTGAGTCATGGTCTCAAGTTTATGACTTTATCGCATTGAGTTTTTTCATATTAAGGCCAGCAATTGAGCTTTTTTCCATGCAGAATCCCTAAAGTTTTGACGACTTTATAAATAGACCCAAAAGTACCCAAAAAAAGTACCCAACGAAGTACCCATAAACTCAGAAGAACCCGGTACATTTTTAGAGTGGGTACGGTTTTTGAAAGTACCCATGAAGTACCAACACCCAGTACTGGTACTTTGGGGTTTTAGAAGTACTCGTGCTTCATAGCTGGCGGTGGTGAGTCGGTGATGGCTGGTGGTGGTGAGTCTGTGAGTGAGAGCGGGAGAGAAGACAGGGAGGCGCTTAGATTAGGGTTAAGGAATGGTTCTAGCCTCTGGGTTTGGAAGTTATAACATGTATATGTCCGGTTCTTTAGCCCCACCGAACCGGTCAACCAAAAAAACAGGGGGGAAACTCGGTTCGGTCTGGTCCGGGTTTTTTTTTTTTTTTTCACCCCTACTGTTATAGGATGGCATGAATTTGGATGACATGGGGTCCAGAGTCCTGACACAAGTGAGTGTTGTCTCATTGCCTATCACCTGCAGAAGCGATCATCAGGATGGTCCAGGATGGAAGATATATATATATATCTTTGCATTCGATCTAGGATTTTGGAAAAGAAACTTGATAGTAACTAAGAGACGCAGTTGAGAGGGCGATTGTGGTCTGTGGAGCATTGTAATTCTTATCACACGAGTGGATTTTCCTTTCCCTCTCCCGGCTATGTAGGCACACCATCGTGTGCATATATCTTGAGTTTTTGTTCCCGTGGATAATAGATTGATTCCCTTTGCTGCTCGTGTAACATCTACACTCTGAACTTCTAAGAGTATCCTCAATAGTCTAACCAAAATTGGATAACCAAAATTGGATAACCAAAAGTTGCCACATAAGCTTTTCGTTATCCATTTAGAGGTTGCTAAAGTTAGCAATGTCAAGTCCCACATTGGTGTTTTTTGTCCATAACCAAAAACAATGGACCCCGTCACTTTTTCAAACAATAACCAAAACTTGCCACATCATTTTTTCAAACTACGAAAATAGTTTTTGAAACTCTTTTTAAAAATATATTTTGAATTTTTTTTAAAACAAAACAGTTTTTCGAAAGAAAAAAAAAACAGTTTTTCAAATTGAACTTTTGAAAACGGTGTTGAGAGATAGAGAGAGAAGGGAGGAGAGAGAAGGTTTTTGTCATTTTGTGTAAAGGTGGATGTACTTGATTGAGTAGATGTGGGTCCACTCAATTTGGTTATTGGAAAAAGGTTGCTAGTTTTGGTTATCCAAGGGCCAAAATTTGGTTAGTTATTAAGGGGTTGCTAAGTTTGGTTAGTCCAATTCGAGCACTTTTTTTAACAAACGTTGTTGACCTTAGCAACCTTTTGGTTTTGGTTAGGCCAATGTGGATGCTCTAATGCAGTACCATAAAATGCTACAGTGACTGTTCCTTCGTGCAGAAAGGTAGAGGTTCCCCCCTTAGAGTTGACACTACCAGGTTTTGCAGATGTTTCCTGAGTCACTAGCTCAGCTTGGCAAAAAAACTTTCTTATAAACCCTACCTGCCCAAACCCAAAAACAAAATACCCAAGCCGTCAACACCTTCAATTTTTTAAATAGCTACCAAAGCCTTCGTCACTTTGATAGCCAATAGCCCTTGTCCCCCAAAGGCTTGATTACACTACTGGTGGTTGAAGGCTTAGGAGTTAGGGCCCATCAAGGCCACCTATAGCTATTAGCCTGTTACAGTGAAAGGATATACAAGATGAAACTAATAAGGGGGTAGTTTTGGTAGTAGGAGGCATTAGATCAAGTCCAATATCTAGTAGTAACAGACTGAACAGGAGGGCAGCTGAAAGAGAACATCAAACCTGGGTAGCTTCATGAACTACAAATCATAGGAGAAATGGAATACTATTCTCCTATATCATACAAATGAACAATAAAGTATCCAGATAATATATAGTACTCAATTCTTTAGACAATGAAATCAAACTTCTTTCACCATTATCGACCCAAAAACATTAAAAAATATATATATCTGAACTTACATGATAAATTTTGAGGGCATCAAGTAACCTTGAGTAGAAGTGTGTTTCTTCGTCCTTTACCGTCATACAGCTCTCAGAGCACTGGCGCAACCCCCAGATATCTGCAATAACTGCATTATCATCTCCATCGTTCAAATCATCCACATCATGTATACCCTGAGCCACACCCGTGTTCTTCGGCAAAGTAATTTCAGGCAGATAGCTAACCCCACTTACAAGAATGTCGAGATCGTCCTTATGAGCATCAGTTTTCAATCTCTTGACATCATGAACACCTTGTTCAAGTGAAATTTTAGTATCTGCCGCTCTCTTAAGGCTTGACTCCAGACTCTTAGAATGGGCACCCAGAGAAGAAAGTAAAGACAACAGAACCTGGGTATCCGGAAGCAAAATCCGGACTTCATTCTGAATATCTTGCTTCAACGATGCCCATTTATGCCTCATTTGGTCGCTAGAACAAAAATTACTCTCTACAGCTGTTATGAAAGAGTCCAACAGCTTCAGCTCCTCCAAAACAAGCCTCAGGGTTCCATGTTTCGCAAAAGAATTTGTGTGAAGCAGCCCTTTGTTGACTACTACCCGGGTGAATGGACGAGGACATATGCATTTTATAAGACTCTGCACATCTGGATTGGTAAAGGAAGGTGGATCCTCAGGCTTGAAATCAAAAGTCAGGCCACTGCCGACCGAAGAAACCAAGTTTGCTGCCAGAGAAACCGCAGCAAACCTGCAAGTGATAAAGAACGCTGAACATACAAGTACACAACAAAAGGAAAATGCAGTATATGGAAAGCAGAAAGCAAGGAACTAACCAGTTTGGCGATGCATTGTCTTCAACGTTGTAAGGGAACTCGTCCATATATGCAGAACCAAACAATGGCCTCCCTTTGACAATAGCCAAAAGAAGGTCCCTGTGGTAGTCAGCCTCAGTTGCTTTAAGCTTCTTCATGAGATCTAATAGTCGCTTTAGATTCCCCTTTAACGGACTAGGATGTCGATTCAAATCTGGCATTAACCCATTAGAGGGGTCAGTACAAGCAATGACCAAAACCCTGTGCGCTAGCTCTGCAGCAACACGACCATCCTCTCCTCCACTAATATTAACCAACTGCTCAAGAGTTACGCTACCAAACAGAACACTACGAAGACTAGGGGGTACCAATGACTCTGGAACGAGAATCTTATCGCGCAATGTAGACAGAACAAAAACAACAGTCTCATCATCGTCACTACCAATCCCGCGAAGGACCCCAGAGTACATCTCCTTCTGCTGTAGGACCCATCTCAGCAGTCCCGGCTTCCCCACTTCCAAAAATGACATTGCAAACCCCACAAATGCTCGTCTCGTTGAATGCTTCCTTTTTGTCGAAATTTTTTTCTGTTTGTACTCTGCGAGTTTAGGGAATATCGGGAGCTTGAAATCAAAGCTCTTAGCAACGTCAGAGGCCAAACCTGAACCCCTTCTAACAATCGAAGCCAACAGCAATAAAGCAGCATTCTGGCGCTTCGCTTCTTTACTGTTCAATTCCTTGTAAAGATCTCCTAATTTTTCTTCAAAGATAGAACGAGCAAACTTATCAAGAGCCCTACTATTAGCAACCCCTTCCGCATCATTCGAATTATGTAGCCCCTCTGGATGACTCAAAATTGTAGAAACTAACTTTAATACATACGACAACCCGGGTTTCCCCAGTTGAAAATTCCAAGCTTGAAGAAGCTCTGATAACTTAGACGATGTTTGAACATATATACGCAACAGTTCACCCCCGGCATGTCCTCTAAGTAGCTTGATAAACTCCTTTGACGCATTCGAACACAACTTAATTTCAGCCGAATTTAAATTTCGCAATAGTTCTTTCAGTTTAGCTTCATGTGATAGCTTTAGAAGTTCTTCCCCCTCAAATTCACTATCATCACCGTTCTCCATGGCTGCTACCGACTAAGTAACATTAAAAGTACACCAGTCACTGATATTTGAAGTAGGTGCAGAACTAAATAGGTACTTTATATACGTGTATTTGTGTAACCTGAACTATGTACCAAAACCTATAATCGACGTCTGTAATTTTTGTGAGAGAAGAAGTACTTACTCAAAGAGAACCCGTCAACATTGAGAGAGAGAGAGAGAGAGCAGAACAAAACCCTAAACCCTGGCGCCGAATGTTTTAAAGCGAAGGGTCTGTTTCAGTGATTGGGGAACAGTGGTAGTTTTCTGTTTTCCTAATAAACTGGATGTTTTTAAATTTTTGGTAAACTACACTGACCACCCCTACACCCTCTTTGGATACCGGAGATGATTTTGGTGGATTTGTAACGAGAGTGGATTTGTAACGAGAGTGAATTTGGTAATGAGGGTGCCCCACCTCATAAGAATGGTGGATTTGTTAATAAGGTGTTTGGATGGTATTTTGATAAGGTGGATTTGGAAGGTGGATTTAATAGGATAAGAGGGCAAATGACCTATTTGCCCCCAGTTTTATATTTTAATAAAGTAAATGGATTAATTTTATTATAATAACAATAAATACATAATAACTACATAATAAATACGAAAAATAGAAAACCCCAATTCACAGGGACAAGATTAGGGCATATCTTCAGCGATAATTTTCAAACTGATCGATAATTAGAGCAGATCCACAGGGACAAGATTAGGGCACAAATCAAATAAAAAACCCCAAATCATATCGCTAATATTGGGTTTTCTAAACACAACCAACGACAGCCACAATATCAGGGCAAAAATCCAATAAAAAATCCCCATTCACAGATCCATAAACACAACCAACGACAAAATCAAGATTAGGGCAAAAATCATATGAAAACCCCCCCAAACATATCGACCATGGTGGGTTTTGGAAGCACCCAACCACCATGGATTTCAACACAACCCCACGACAGCCACTTCATTAGGGCAAAAATCATATGAATAACCCCCGAATCTGAAGGATAATGGTGGGTTTCAGAAACAAAACCACCATGGATTTCGAAACAACCCAGTTCGATGTACCAAAAAAACCCTATCAAAAACTCCCTTTTCGATCGATAATCGTGGGTTTCATCAACACAAGCACCATGGATTTCGAAAGTAGAACATAACTTCGAAAAAAATTGGGTTTTCAATACCTGATTCAAGATTGAAGACGAAATGGATCGAAGATGAGCAACGAAAAAACCACAAACCGATCGACTGCCTCTTCGTCGCCTCTCTCTTCTCTGATGCAAAACAGTACAGAAAACCCTCGATCGTGTGTATATCACCCGGATTTGGAGGGGTAGAAAAGGTAGAGAAAGAACCAAATCGCCCCTCGTTGGGTAACGATAGGGTCAAGGTTGTCGTTACCAAATCCAGGAGCACCCAGATATCATCTCCCAACAGTGACCCAACTCCATGGCTTGTTTTGCCATCCAAACGAGGGAGTAACGTGGGACCAGGATATATAATCCGGGTGTATTTCAAATCCGAGTCTCTAGTCCAACATCCAAACAGGGTGCTAGGGTCTTCGACTCAAGGACCATTCTAGTTCTAAAA
Organism: Vaccinium myrtillus; assembly: GCA_016920895.1. Taxonomy (NCBI): domain Eukaryota; kingdom Viridiplantae; phylum Streptophyta; class Magnoliopsida; order Ericales; family Ericaceae; genus Vaccinium; species Vaccinium myrtillus. The sequence goes on along the minus strand of CM029280.1, from coordinate 16,770,128 downwards.
GTTATGTTCATCTCCCCTATATGTTCCCTTTTTTTGGGCGAACTACTAAAATATTCAAAGACAACAGCTAAATGAAAATAAACTTTAATTAACCATTTCCTTTTCATCCATAGCTCAAACATAGGTAATTGTAACAGCAATGAGCGTTCCACCTTCATCTTCGATTGAACTCTCCACCCCTGAGGTTTTCGACTCAAGTACCATTCTAGTTCTAAAAACTACGTTCATCTTGTAAGCTCCAAAAAGCGGCATTCTTTTTTAGTTGGTAATTCCATTTGACAAATCACATTTTACATGTATCTCTTTGATTATCAAGTAGTACTTTTCTAAGTAGAAGTCTGTATAGGATTAGAGTGGAAGAAATCTTTTTTTAATGTAATTTGAGAGTTCATGTTTTAGTCGTTTGTTGCCCGATCAATATGGTGCATTTAGCACAGGACGATCAATCATGGGATCAATCGGTTTCTTAGTCGGGTACCTCCAATTTAGCACAGGTTGCAAGTTTGCACAGGTCATGAAGTTTCAGAGCATGTGGATTGCTAGAGGGATCAATCAGGTTTTTAATCGGCATCTCTAAAAAAATTGGATCTACAATGGTCCGATCAATCGGCTTATGATGCGATTGATCGGAATGGCATCTCTATAAATTTATCACGGTTTTAGATCTAAAAAATTGGCTCAAAGAAAAAGTGAATTGTGTCTTTTGTTCTCAATATATTAAAACCCCAGAGTGTTAACAGTGGATCTTGAAGCAATTAATCCATGGAATATTAATCAAAGCTTCAAGAGGTTTCTACATCATCAATCAAGTTCAATTTTCTTCTGGTGGATTTCTAGAAGAACTTTTGGAGGCTCATGGATTCGAGGCAACGACAATCAAATACTGGGTGTGGTGTCGGCAACCGATCTTAGGTCAATTGCGAGGAGTCTCAATTGTGGGTAAGGTCGTTTTGTAACCACACGATGATTTTTATATGTTTGATTCCTTCCCGTGGTTTTTGCCCATATAGGGTTTTTCCACATATATCTCTTTGCTCTTTAATTCTTATTTATTTGTTTTAATTGATTGTTAGCAAATTAAGAATTTCACATCTCCCCAACATGTTCCCTTTTTTTTTTTGTCGTACTATTGAAATATTCAAAGACAACCATTAAATGAAAACAAACTTTTATTAACCATTTCCTTTTCATCCGTAGCTCAAACATAGGTAATTGTAACAGCCATGAGCGTTCCACCTTCTTCTCCGATTGAACTCTCCACCCATTTGCAATCGTCAAAGGAAATTTGTGATGCCCTTAAATTTTAAAGGTAAAAGTAATAAAATCCATGTGAAAAGTCAACAAAGTCTAAGGTCCAAGTCAAAATTCGAGCTCGACCCATAAAGTCAAAGTCATACACAAATTAGTTCACGGTATCCCCATACTCCAAAATAAGTATATGAGTTACAAGTGTTGTTACAAACCCAAGTAAAAAAATAAAACTTAATTAAGTTTAGAAAATCATCTTATAAAAAATATAAGCTCCAAGATGATAAGGTAACTCCTCCGTTAAGCTTTCAAAAGAGATGCATGCATACACTCCAAGCAATCCATATCATGCTCCGTGTTGGGTACCTGAAATTGTTAGGGTGAGCTCACTAGTCCAGTAGAGAAAAGTCTATCAATCCTAAATGCAATGAAATGCAAGTGAGTGATAGACAAAGGATGCATAAGCCACGCAACAAGGTTCAAGAAATTTTAGGATTTAAAGGGTTGAAAACAAACTCATTAACCACTAGATTCCCTTTACCAATACCCCACGTGCCCGATTCGTACCCGACATCTCGCATGTGTCCAACTCGTTCAATACATTGTGCCAGAAGTTCATCAGAGTTAATCCCTTTTTTTTTTTTGAAATTCCTAACGACATGCCCATAAGGCGGCCCTAGTATCCTTCCGACCTAGTATCCTTCCGAGCTACCTTTCGGTCCCGTATCCATATCATTCCTCATGTATATCATTTTGGGCTACCTTTCGGCCCCATATCCTTATCCTGCCCTTAGCCAAGACATAATTCCTCGCGACACGTCCATAGGACGACCTGAGTATCCTTCCAAGCTACCTTTTGGCCCCATATCCCATGTTTTAAGTTCACATTTTCATTTAACAATTTCCAATTTCTATCCTCGTGCCATAACATAACCCATGTTTCACATCGTCTTTTTCCAATGGTGTCTCGTACCCATTACTCGACATAAGAGCATAGTAAAGTGTCATTGTGCGTACGGTGTTCTCACTAGATTAACTAATAATCAACCACGAGCATAGCAACACCCAACAACCTTGCAAAATTTCAAGGTGATTCAATAGGACTTCAAATCAAGTAAGTTCAAGACCAAAATTCAGCTCATCAGGCATCGTTAAGATGGTCTAACAACTAAATGATGAAGAAATTCATTAGAAACATAGATCAAGCTCAAACCCCAACCCAATGTGACTAGGAAATGGGTATTCAAAGGAGATTTTCAAAATCAAAGTAGAGTTGATCAAGTAGGAAGACAATACCACATTATACATCCAAATACACTTAAGAGAGGTAGAAGTTTCCCTACCAAGATGGGTTTTGAGCAAAGCCCAAGAGTAATTAACTGATTTAGACCCTAAACTTCAAGAACGACCTCCACCCAAGCTCCACTACGCGTTCATGAGACAAGATCAAGTCAAAAATGAGTTACAAGGGTGAGGTTTCATTCACAATCAAAGAGAAGGAGAGAAAAATGTGGATGGAGCAAGAACAAGACCCAAATCAAGTGTTCTTATCTCCTTAAGTGCAAAACCCGAAATCCAAGGGAGATTCACGAACCCAATGTGTAGATCTTGAAGTTTTGAGGTGGATTGAGGTTAAAATCACAAGATTTGAGGTAGGGGTGAAGAGAGAAGGTGGAGGAATGAATTTTAGGTTAGAAATAGTGTTTGGAATGGAAAATAACCCAATGACCCCTTTATATAGTGTGCGCGCACAAAAATTTTCCGAAAATTACTCTTGCTACCAGTAGCAATACGCATATTGCTACAGCAATATGCATATTACCGGTAGCAATATGCGTATTGCTACTGGTAGCAAATACTCAAATAGACTTACTGATCGATAGATACCGGTAGTAATATACGTATTGCTACCAGTAGCAACTGGAAAATTTTCAATTTTTTTCTACTTCAATCGATTGAACATCCGCTCATTTCTAGCATTATCTCAACACCCCAAAACCACATCACAACATCAAAATACACATCCCTGTCATCCACCGAACCCCAATACACCAAGATATACATCCACCGTACACATAGGTATCCGTGAATTTATAGTTTAAAGTTTAATCAAGCTTTGTTCACATTAATGAAACAACGAAGGGAAGGGGTTTAAATACACGAGTCCTCACAAAATTGATCACCTTGAACGGAGTACCAAAAAAGTTAAGAATAATGCGGTCAAAACTACAATGGACATCCAAGATATGACCCTTGCTAATCAATCTTCTCAAGAGATAGTGATGGAAACCCCGTTTCCCTACATTTCTCATGAAACATAGACAATGCAAGAGAATCAAGGAGTGGCATCCAAATCATTCCGAGGAGCCTTAGTGAATCAAAATGCTTCCTCCAAAGATGAGCTAGAGAAACGTTTGAAGGAATTTGCTGACGGTGATTAATAGGAGATGGATTGTGAGTGCCCTCTACCTCATACAAAATCAAAGCTCAAAGTGACATTCCCAAAAGAGCAGCTCAAAAGAATTCGAGCTCAGTGGAAGGGTTACTCATAATCAAATTGTTGGGTAAGAACATTGGATTCAAGGTGCTTATGGATAAAATTCATCGCCTCTGGAATCTAGAAAGCATGATCAAACCAATGGATATTGGGATGGGCTTCTATCTCATCCGATTCGAATCGAAAAGCAATTATCACAAATTCTACATAGGGGGACCCTGGATTATCCAAGACCATTACACTACGGTCCATAAATGGGAAAGTGATTTTAAGGCGGACATGGCCACGACAATCAAAATGGCCGTCTGGGTTCGCATTCCCCTGCTCCCAGTAGAGTATTATGATGAAGAATGTTTGAAAACCATTGCTGAGAAATTGGGAAAATTTCTTAAAGTAGATAACAAAACGGAGGCCTCTGTGAGAGGAAGCTACGCGAGAATTTGAGTGGAGATGGATTTGAGCCAACCCCTCACACCGTCGATTGCAGTGGAAAAGTTTGATTATTTCCTTGAATACGAGCATGTGCATCTTATTTGCTTCTAGTGTGGAAGAGTGGGTCACAAAAAGGAATCGTGTAAGATTAACATGTCGCCCAAAAATCCAACCGGCATCCAAGATTCAAACGTTGTTGGTGTAGAGGAGTTAGGGAAAAAGCCTGTACGATTTAGCGGGCAAATTGTAGAACCCAAAGTATATTGAGTATGGTGATTGGATGCTAGTCCAACGAAGATACAAATTTTTTTTGAAGCCCATGGCCCAAGCCCGCAACGAAACCCCCCAACTAACCTAGTGTAGACACCCCGATTTTGACCCGAGAAACTTATCAAGCACGATAAGAGCACGCCAACTAAACCTAGTGTAGACACCTACGGATGAAAATGCCCGATAAGAGCACGCGAGGCTTGATTGTGAACTTGAAAACCCCTCCAAAACCTCTTTAAAATTAACTCAAGCCTACACCACCTTCTAGTAAATTCAAAACCCTCTTTATTGATATATAATATGTCCCAATCCATTTTGAAATGAGGGAGATGTGCCTGTTTTACCAAAACGACTTGTTTTCCCGACCTTTTGAGGGTAAAATGGTCATAGATTTTGATGTATAGATCATCTTGGGTTCAAACCACTTGGGTTAGAAAGTAGACTTGATAAGCTTTCCAACGCTTCAAACCATGCGCAAAACGGAGTTTGGTAGCACCCGGAGCGGCCCCACGAAGTTTAGAATTTTGTGCAGTCTCCTAGTCCAGGCGCCTGGATTACCCTATTCCAGGCGCCTAGACTCAATCCAGGCGCCTGGATTCCCCTATTCCAGGCGCCCGGACTCACTCCAGATACTTGAATCCCAAGGTGAAATCGGCGAAGAGGAGCGTCTTGGAGGATCTTTGCAGAGATTTTTTGCAGCAAAATAGTGGAGGGAAGATAAAGTGTCATAGTGAACCCCCTGATTGACCTCCTAAGTGACCTTAGTGGTCCTTTTTACCCCATTTTTGCCTATTTATACCACCTCCTCTCCTCCATTTTAGAGGAGGATCATTCTCCCTTCCTACTCTACTGTTATGCTGCTGCAAAACTACCAGAACCTCCACCCCCAGTATATCCTCCTTTGATTCAACCATTTGAAGTTCACAAACCCACTTTACATCACTCAAAGCCTTCATATCCCAATCATCCACCATCACGCTCAACAAAAACTCAAGCAATCAGTTTGTTCCAGTTTTATAGACCTACCTTAATTTGCATAGCCACCAGAAAACTCCCAAAATCATCTAACTAGTACATCCATCAAGCTTCCAAGGTAGTTTTTCTACCAAATGTGCTCAAAAGGGCCCTGAGGGGACACCACCAAACCACTACTGGTCTTCAATACCAGTTAGGGGTTTGGGAAAGTTGAGAATATCATAAAAAGGGGATCTTGATTTCATCTTTGTTCATCACTTGTATTTACAAAGCATCCATATTAGGCTTTTGTTGTATCCTCTTTTTCAATTTCAGTCTTGCTTAGTATTCTTTCATGTGCACAGTAGGGGATGAATCATGTCATAAATCAGTTGGATACATCTCATATCACTCATTAAATATATCAAAAACATGGTTTTCAAGTGTAGATCGTGATTAAAGTTTAATCTTGAGCATCAACCAGCATTCATTAGGCATATTTCACTACTTTGAACATGTTAAGAGAAAGTATGGATATTCAATTTAGTGTTTGAGAATGAACCTGGAATTGAGAAAGATTTTAAATGCATTTACGTGCTCTCACATGTATTTGCAATTAAAGTCCATCCAAACAATATTTTCTAAAATCCCTTAAGCATTGAGTAAAGACCGGTTGTCACACCGGGCGAGAGGGGTGCTTTGAATCCTTCCCCTCTCGTAACCTAGCTCCCGGACTCGAGAAATCTCAATAAAAGCAAATTGGAGAAATGTTTTCCATACCAAGGGCAAAAAAGTCATTTTTCAATTGGTTTCTCGGGTTGGTCCTCTAACCCGGGTCGCGACTCCCATCCATCAATTCAAACCGTTTTCCAAACTACATTTTTGTGAAACTCCGCGGGGTGTTCACACCTAGAACCCAACATTTTAGCCCAAGCAAATTCCAAAGAGATTTCCAACTCCAAAGCCCAAAACACTGGTTTCACTTATAGAAAAGTTGGCACTTTGAAAGAACTATCAACCCACAACCCAAGCACAAGCAAACAAAGCCATGTTACTAGCAAACCTAGCTCTAACACCAACAAGAATAATCAATATGGATCAAGGTTTACCCCCTATAATGGACAGCTCGAAGATTCTAGCCCACAACTAGTTTTAATTCCTATTAGTAGGTCTGTGCCTACCAAGCCCAAAGAAAAGGAGTCTGACCTTTTGTCTAGCCCTTTGCCCAGCCAGGCCCATCTCAATGCTCCCAACACGTCTGGTCATAATCCTAACACCCTTAACATTTTCAACCTTAACCCTCAAGCGCACCCCCCATCCACCAGCATAAACTCTTTCCCTTCTTCCTCACATCAGAATGTTCCCAACCCTTTTATTGAACCACCTCCCGTCTCTTTAGTTCCACTTGATATTCATCTTCTCCCAACCATTACCTACCATGAATTTGCCAAATATTCAGAGGGCGACCATCAGCTTCCACAAGGCGAGATGGTGGATAGAACCAGGGATCGAAGTCATTCACCTAGTAGATGTTATTTGGTGGATGGAGGAGCTAAGCGTGAAAATCAAACCCTGCGAGAGAATCATCTTCCTACCCAAGGGGGAAAATCACATGGTAGCCTTCAAGCTGAAGAGGTCAATAGAATTTAACAACAGTAAAGTCCTCCAGATCTGGGTAAACCTAATCCCTCCCCTCTCAATTTTAACTATCAAATGTCAGCTTTCAACATAATTGTGTGGAACTGTAGAGGTGCAGGAAATGATAGGTTTAAACTTAACTTTGCGGATCTGTTTAATTCCCACAAACCCGATGTTGTAGCCCTCCTTGAAACCAAAGTCAGCATTTCCACTATGGGACTCTTCTTTAGTAACTTGGGTCTTACCGAATCTATTTGCGTGGACCCGTCTAGAAGATCAGGAGGTGTTTGGGTCATCTGGGATCCTAGGAAAGTTACAGTCACTACCATTAAAGTAGCCACTCAGGTTATTCATGTGAATGTTAAGAAAACCAGTTTGAGGATTGGGTCTTATCAGCTGTTTATGCCAGTCCCAATCCGCGTAATAGAGATGTTTTGTGGGAAATATGCAAAGCACTATAGAGTCTACCACCAAACCATGGATGGCAATAGGGGATTACAATGATATTTCTAGTTATGATGAGGTTAGAAGTTTTGCCAACTATACCAGTGCTGGGCAAAGAAGGAAGTTCAGTGAAAACATCAATAAATGCAACCTTATTAACATGGGCTTCTCCAGATCCAAATTCACCTGGAATAATGGTCGACAAGGACGGCTAATGTTTCTAAACGATTGGACAGAGGGCTCTGCAATGAAGAATGGAGAGCTACTTTCCTAGAAGGTATTATTCAAACTCTTCCTTGTACTTATTCAGATCATTCTCCTCTTATTGTGCATATCATGGGGAAAAATCTGCTCCCCCCTAATAAACCCTATCATTTCGAGGCTGCCTAGATTCTTGATCCTTCTTTCGAAGAGGTTGTCATGAAAGGGTGGAATGGATTCTCCCTTACTGATCATATTTATAATTTTACTAAAGCTGCTACCTATTGGAATAAAAATGTTTTTTGAAATATTTTTAGAAAAACGAGATGGGTTCTTGTTAGAATTGATGGTAAAAAATCTCAGAATAGACACTTTTCTCATAATATGCAATCCCTTGAGAAAGAGTTAGTTTTGGACTACAATAATATCCTTGCTCAAGAAAAAACGCTCTGGTTCTGAAAGTCTAGAGCTAGATGGATAACTTTAGGAGAAAGGAACACTAGGTATTTTCACCTTTCTACTATTATTCGCAGAAGGAAAGCCAAAGTCTTTATGTTAAAGGATATGATGCAGGAGCATTATGGCGTCGATCAAATCGAGGAGTCATTAGTTAAATATTTCAAATTTCTAGTCAATGTCTTTTAATTTCTGGTCTTAGTATTTATTAGTCTAGTAATTGTAGTTTGAAAGTTGTGCTTTGACTATCTAGTAAGTTGTGTATTTGTTTTAGTAGTGGTCTAGGAAATTGAAAGGTCTACTTGGAAATTGTGTAGATTTTACTAAGTCTTGGAAGTGTAATCTTGTAATGCCTATAAATAGGTGATCTAATGAATGAGAAAAAGAGAGTTTTGAGTTTATGAAAAAATATTTGCAAGTGTTTCTTACTTGGAGTTGAGTGATTCCTCTTACAATCAAGTGTGTGGCTTGGTCGCGTCGAGTGGCATCCGCGATTAGTAGCGTTGAGTGGCATTCGCCAACCCCGATCGAGTGGCATCCTGGAACTATCCCTACCCTTGTAGATCTTGGCTTGCATCAGGATAACACTAACACCTGGATTGATGACCCTACCATGATTAAAGTGTGAGTTCAATCGCATTTCGTTAATCTGTTCAATTAAAGCTTCAGCGAAATTTAAAACTTTTTATGGCTCATTTTTCATTACAAACTTCCCACGAACCAATTAAGAGCCAGGAGAGGTATTGCAACGTCGGATCTTAGCCCACGTTGCAATGCTAATCTGGAGGATTTAAATCACCTCTTTAGGGAATTTACTAAATTTGTGGAGCTCTGGTACACCCTCCATGTTAATCATTTGATAAGGCGTGGATTTGACATGCCTCTTCTAATTGGATTTCCCTACAAGTTAAAACTAAATCAATTTCGTCAAGTAATTTAGAGGTGCCATAGAGCACTTTATTTTTAACTGCTCTTTGGAAAATCTGGAAAGATAGGAACAAAAAAAGTTTTGATAACATCTCCTCTTTACCCGCAGTGAGTTCCAAAGCAATTCTTTCTTACTCGAGCGAAATTGATCTAGCCTTCAAATCTCCCTTATTAAATGATAGTTTACCTCGACTCACACATTGGGTATTTCCGAAAGTAGATGAACTTAAACTCAACACGGACGGTTGCTGGTATGACAAAGATCGAGAAGTGGGCTATGGTGGCTTACTTTCGGGATGTTGAAGGACAATGGAAATGGGGCTTCTGTGGAAGGCTCACATGTGGCACAAGCCTTGAAGCGGAAATCTAGGGAATTTACAAAGGCCTAACAATCATCTTGGAGAAAGGCTTATCCAATGTCAAGCTTGAATCTGATGCTCTTGTAGTGGTGAATCTCATCAACAATGGTCCAACATAAACCATCCTTTGAGCACGATTATCAATGATGCAAAAACTACGCTAATGGGATCGGCATCTACTGTATATCATATCTCTAGAACAACAAATGAATGCGCCGATCACCTTGCTCGTGTCGGTGCGGAGCAAGGGGAAGATCTCAAGATGTTCTCTCATCACCCCCTCTCCATGAAGAAGTTCCTTATTAGGATGGCCTTAATCTTAGGGCGTTTCTTGATTAATTTGCTAGCTTTTGTGTACCTTGACTTCATGCACTCGTGGCAACTCTGTTCCTTTCCTAACTTAATTTATATATTTCCGAAGTACCAAAAAAAAAAAAAAAAAACTTTGTCCGTTTGGACTTTGGTTGACATTTTAGTATTTTACAAGGATTTTGACGTTTGGTTGTTGAAAAGACCGATAAAGGAACTGTTTGGGCATTCATATATCAGTGTTATGAATCTGGTAACGTGGTACTGGCCGGTACATCTCGTACCAGTCAAAAAACAGGATACCCAACCCCATATACAGTACCGCTCTCAATACCAGCCAATATTGGATGTTCCAGGTTGTTCCATCCATATCTCGGTTCTCGTCCCGTACAGAAAACGTATACTTCTACCGTATACATAGATCGTTGCTAAGCCCTCAAGAGTTAACATGAAGAACAACACAAGAGAGAGAGAGAGAGAGAGAGAGAGAGAGAGAGAGAGAGAGAGAGAGAGAGAGAGAGAGAGAGAGAGGCAAACATTTCATTGCCGCCTGAAATCATTTAGTTTTTCCTCCATCTCTGTGTATTCAAAGTTATTTCAGAGGAAATGTGCAAATACAACTATGGCAGAGAGAGAGAGAGAGAGAGAGAGAGAGAGAGAGAGAGAGAGAGAGAAATGTATGAGTGAGTTCTGTATTCTGTCTTGTATTGAAAAGGTACAGGTTGTTGTAGTGAGGAGCCCATCCCAGCCGTCCATCTCGGTAATGAACGCTTGGATTTGTTGGAAAATTGGAATTATTCCACTAAATATTTATGGGTTTTGACCCTTAAATTAAGCGGGACCCACACCCGCGTGAGGTGGGCCTTTGGTGGCAATAGACATTCCTATGTTAGGAGTTTAATCTGGTAGAGGAATGAGCAAATTCCAATTAGAGAAAAATGAGAAATTGTCTCTCAAAGTGGGTTTAATTGGCCTAAGGGTTGGACTTTTTGGAATATCCAAATTTTTCGAAGGAGGGAGCGCGTACATTATGTGGGTATGGGTTTCGACCCAATTAGCACAAACGCACTGCCGCCGCTGCCTGCTCGGACCGGACTGTGACCGGGACTGTAAGTTCGAGGTCTGTGGTCCTTGGCCTGGGGCTGGCTAGGAGATTGTATGGGCTTGGTCCCAAGCCCCCTTATCTTTTTGGAGTGGGTAAAATTCGATTACCCATGGGAACAATAAAACATGTGCTTGGAATAACCACCACAAGAGAGTAATTAGCTCGACACTATTGTGTAAGGTTCATTAAACCTATGCCGAGCTGTATAAACCATGTGTAAGGTATAATAAACTAGGCACCAGGTGAAGGTGTACTAGTTCGGCAAAAGCCATGAGGGATGTCTCAAGACATGACCGAGCTAGATAAGTTATGAATACAGCTAAGGCGGCGTTATGGGACTACATGATCCAGTTCAGTGTAGCTCAGCACGTGTGAGCTGGGCTCTGCACGAGCAATGTCGAGCTACATGGAAGCACGACCAAGACCGCCTTAAGAGTATAGGGCGGTGAGACATTCCAAAAGGTTCTAAGTCGGTCTCTTATGTGATAAGGGGCAATCCCCGTGATTAAAGGGATTGACATGAGTATTCCTAATGTTGTTAGAAATACACTCCATATAGGAAAGAAACCTATATGGAAAGGAGTCCTATTGCAAGAAGAGATCTTGCATAATTTGGCACAGTTACACCTAATAGGAAGAATCCTATTAGGAAAGGTTTCCTAATGCAAATAGGAAACTAAGGCTATGAGATGCCTTAATCAAAGAGACATCCACACCTATAAATAAATCATCATACCCATGAAGAAAGGTATGTTGTAACATCCCGTTATACGCATTGTTCTTTGGCTTAATTAGTGCATCCCATACTAACTTAAGCATCGAAGGGCATTTGCCCACAAGAGGCAAAAGGTGCTCTAACCCTTGTCTGTCTTGCAGAATTAGGGTTCTGGCGAGGAAGCACGTGATCAAGCTCGTATGTGGATTTTATCCCTGTACATCTCTCTCTCTCTACCTCATCCCTCCCTCTTCTCCTCCCACTCTCCTCTTCTCTCTCTATTACAATTCATTTTTTAAGTCAATGGCGGACATTGCCATGGATATTATAGGAGGTACTGGCCATTACAGTGGCTAAATGGAACAAGTTTCAAGAAATTCATAGAATTCCTTTGCAAGACAAGATTGAATATGGTAATGCTTAACGTCTGGTTGATTCTTGGTGCCATCTTCCTCAAAAGGTCCAACCTTTACCACCATTACCATCTTACATTTTTGGATTCAAAGATATTAAATGGAGCTTTCTTATTCGCTCATATCATTCTTGGATTCATAATCACACTCGTGTCCCCCATTGTTCTGAGATATATGTTCAGGTTGAAGTGTTGTTTTGTCGTGAAATCAGCCTTCGAAATTATTTGCTCTCTTGGAGTGGCTTGGGTGTCACACAATTTGACCCACCCCATTTGGAAAGACAGACTACAAATTCTGGACCAGTGGGTCGTCTTTCGAATCTTGGACATCTCGCCCTATAACCTTTTTTGGTCGCGGATAATAAATCTGATGAACGACCTTAACTTCCAATTCTTGTACTCGAATTGGGAGGTCATTTGACGCAGGAATTGAAAAGGAATGAGGTATCCATGACAATATATATTTTCTGCCGTCCTCATTATGTGGCACATTTTTTGGGATGAAGAACACCAAGAGCAATTAATTAAAGAAGGAAAGAGGTAGTGGCGGAAACAGAGGTGCAATCGGAAGCAGGGGTAGAAGCTTCGGTGGCATAGGAACAAGGGAGGGAGGCAGAGGAACAGGGCAAGGCAGAAGAATGCCCCATTGGGCATGATATCCATTTGCATTATTATTTTATTTTTATTCATATTTTTTCACATTTGGAATAATTTTATTATGAATTATTGGCTCCTCTCAATGAGATAAATCTAAATTTTTTGTGGATTTTTCAAAACATAATTTGTTGCTTTTTGGATTCCTCTCGTCGAGACAAACCGATAATCCAAAAAAAAAAAAAAATTACAAATGTGGGTTTTCTTCATAAAGACAAAAATAATTCAAGCAAATTATTAAGGCAAACTGGGCCTAACTCCTCGTTAATTAAAGGGGAAAACGGTTTATAGCAACCATTTATTTTTGATGTGGTTCTTAACCCATCTAATTGTGCCATTTGGCTTCCAAGTGAGAGGTATGAGATTCGAGTCTATGATAAGATTTCGAATTTCCTTTAGTTGTTAATGTACTACCATTGTATATCGTCAAGCAAAAAACATAAAAACCATTTTTACTTTCCAAAGAATTGAGTCATTTTTTGTGTGTAGAGAATTGATTCATTGACAAGAGGAAAGCAAAAATAAAAACTAGAAATGGAAAGGAAAAAGAAATTTTGGATGAACGTGTAGAGTACGTAGTTACGTACTACATAGAGTCACGAACATGATGAAACTTAAAGAACAATGATGAACCAAAACCTAAATCACCCCTAAATCTTCCAACGCATCACCCCTAAATGTTCCATCTAGGTCTTGTTGAACCAAAAGCCCCTTATCGCTTGCCAGCTTAACACCTTCAGCCGTTCTTCCACTGCGCCTTGTTGCTCTACCTCACCATGTTCCTCTGCAGCACCCCATTCCTCTGCCTCCCTCGTTCCTCTGCCATCAAAGTTGCCGCCCCCTGCTTCCGATTGCACCTTTGTTTCAGCCACTACCCTCTTTCCTCATTCTTTTTCAATTCCTGCGTCAGATGACCCTCGAGTAAAACAATTGGGAGGTAAGGGTCGTTCATCGGATTTATTATATGCGACCAAAAAAGGGTATAGAGCGAGATGTCCAAGATTAGAAAAGACAGAACACTTGGATATATTGCTTGTAGAAACCTTGTGGGACTTTCTTCCGTCTGCAAAATCTTTTCTTAGCTTAGATGATTTGTGTAAAAGAAGAATGCAGATGCTAACTGATGAATCAAGTGAGCAGTCTGTCAAAGATGCAGAAGGGCATGAAACTTCCAGTTTGAGGCCTGATTCCGACTCATCAAAACCTCTCTCAAACCCAACCAATAATGACCAGTGGGATTCCAACTCCCCAAAACCTCTCTCCAATGAAGTCAATGATGATAATTCTGCTGTGAAATTTAATGCCACTTCCAAGTTGAAGGTATCCCCTCGGCATGATCTTGCCATGGTCTTTACTTGCAAGGTCCGTGAAACAAGATCCATCAAGACTATGTGTCACGAATTGTATGAGAAAGGCGTGGTGGTGGCACGGTGTGGTGGGTGTAATAATCTACACCTGATTGCGGATCATCTGGGGATGTTTGGACTGCCGGGGAGCATTGAGGGACATCCTGGGTGCTCGTGGGGAGGAAGTGAAAAGAGGTTCTGTTGATACTCTGAATATAACACTGGAAGATTTGGCTGGAAAGGAGTTCGCCAAGAAAGATGGGTAGAAATTCAAGGGCGGAGCCAAGGGGGGTCAAGCGGGGTCACTTGACCCCACTGAGGTGTCAAATTTTAATAGGATAGGTATAATATTTTTTAGAATTTTGTATTTTTGCCCCTCGTATAAGGTATTTTTTGCTCAACTACTTGCCCTCCTTACCACTGATCATACCAAATAATTTTTCTTGAAACCCTCTAATTCTCTTCACCACTACTTGCCCTCCTTAGCACACCTAATTGTGTCGAGTTGTTGTATACTGTCATAGATTTTCAGGCTTTTGACTTTGGTTCTAGTTTTAGTTGTTGCGACAACTACAGTCGAAAAAGGAGTATTTTCTGCCATGAAGATTGTGAAGAATCGACTTCGTAACCGAATGGGGTATCAATGGTTGCATGATAGCTTGATTGTGTATATTGAGAGAGAGATTTTTAATAGTATCACAAACGAGGCTATTATGCTACGATTTCAAGATATGAAAAATTGCTGGGGCCACTTGTAAATACAATTTCACAAATGAGACTTGATTGTGTAGTTTTTTGTGGTCAGTTGTGGAAGCGGTTATAAGTTGTATATCCAAGCTAATTTTTGTTTGGCATTTCAGTGTATCTTTTGGAGATCAATTGTAAATGAAATTATATGTTATTAATAGATATCTACTTTAACTCCTTTCTATTTCGCATTTTGTTTTTTTTGTTTTTGTTCTATTATTCTGTTTTAAGAATTTGACCAAACTGACATTTAGTTCTGGCTCCGCCCCTGGGTAGAATGTGTGATTGCAGCAAATGGATACTCTGCTGCTGCTGTCTCGATCAGTCCAAAATGTGACTGGGAGCTGTGCGACCGCCAATGTGGGACCCACTACCCCCTTTGACATGTTTTTGGTTATCCAGATTTCAGACGATTGCTGGAGAGAATCAAAAAACCCCTGTGCAATCAAATCCTTCTGTTTGTTTCTTGTATCTTTTTACTCTATATATGGACCTATTGGATTCTCTTTTTGTACTGCATTTTTCTGTAAATATAGGGTTTTCTGGAATAGATGAATGGAAACGATGATGTGAGTGCAATTGTGCAAATTGTGTACCATTCGTCTACAACAAAGGTGCACAGAGATGGGGGACATCAAAGGTGCACAGTGGTACACAAAGATGGTGGACATCAAAGGCGCACAACCAATTTGAAAACAAACATCATATATACCAAAATCAAAAGTGATATTACTGTGCAATGTTTTCCCCTTGTCAGAAGAAGGCGACAATGGGTTCCTCAGAAATCGGCAAATCGACCACAAGCCTGTGTGACAGTTTGTTAGCGCGCTATTATTTTCGATTTTAGTAGGGGATTGAATGGGATTATATGACCTCCGTTATGTTCTAACTACTAACTAGGGCTGGGTTCCACAACCAAATCCGTACTAGATTGGAATTGTAGATTAATAGTTCGAACACGGATTTAAAAATTAAAAAATCGTGTCTCTCATTTCAGTCCAAATATTTTTATTTTAATACCACGGATAACCGAACCGAACCATGAAATATTTATTATATATAAATAAAATATATACACATACATAAATATGAATTGTTTTATCTCTGTTATAAAAATTTTGCCCTACTTTGATTATTGATGTTTGATGTTCGTTATTTGGCTTATGGATCCTGGAATGGGCTTTGAAAATTGTTGGTTGCACTAAAATGTGGTTTTTGTATTACTGATGTTTGATGTAATGGTTTATTTTAACTAAAATCAATCATGATTTAATCACCTTGTGAACTTATTTGCTAAAATTAACTGAGTTACTATTTTTTTTTTGAAAAACTAGGCCTTAATGTATTGGGGTTATGTAATAGTTTATTCAATGCCATGGAAGTTTATGTTCACTTAAACCTTGAATCTAGAATACCCTTGAACCTTTTGGAATGTACCTTTTGCATTACATAGTTTATGTAATGCGCTTGAACCTTGTATCTGAAATGCAAAAACTTGATTTTACCTCGTTAGTTCTTGT
The DNA here is from genome assembly GCA_016920895.1 of Vaccinium myrtillus. Classification (NCBI taxonomy): domain Eukaryota; kingdom Viridiplantae; phylum Streptophyta; class Magnoliopsida; order Ericales; family Ericaceae; genus Vaccinium; species Vaccinium myrtillus. Next base: position 16,753,894 of record CM029280.1, on the reverse strand, counting down.
TTTTTACTTGCTGGTTGCTTCTTTTCTCATGTAATGTCCGTGGATAAAATCGTAACCTATCCGTGATTCAATAATTAAATTGGAATTGAACTGTAAGATTTTTGTGTGGACATAGATTGCATTTTCTACTATTCCACTTTCTTATAATGGACTATATTTAAAAAATTGTGTTTATTCGTTTAGTAATTTTAGTTTAGTTTAGTTTGGGAGATAGAGATAATAATGTGTGAAAAGAGATAGACAGAAAAATGAGGGTAATGATTACAAAACAAAACAAACAAAACAAAACCATGAAACGAACAAGCCCTTTGCTGCTTAAAATTACAAATTTAATTTTAATGTGCATTTATAAAGAAAAAAATGGCTTGCAAAATTCATTACTGTTGGAGATTCTTAAAAGGGAAAAGAGAGACATCGCCGCGTTTTACCAGCTCCACTAGGGTTTTCAAAGCTCCTCCTCTCTTCAGAAACTTCTCTCCCCTCTGTACGTTCAACACTTCGTCGCAGCCATGGTGAGTCTTTTTCTCTAGATCTGAAAACTCGTAGCTTGTTATCAGATTGATTTAAGTGATAAATGACCATATTCGTGTTTGTTCTCTTCACAATTCCTCATTCACTTAAGTTATCGAACGAAGGGTTTGTTAAATTATTGTGATGCTGTTATCAGATTTTGAAGCGATATATGGGGGGAATGGTGAAACTACTAGCACAGTACTTTGTAGGCTAAATCTTTGAAATTATTTTACCCGTTTTGCAGTATTCGAATCAACAGAAGGTGAGGAAAAGTTTTTTTTGTTTTTGTTTTTCTCTCTCTTCCCGGAAAGAACATAGTTCATGACTTGTAATGAAAACTTCCGTAGGTTTGTTTTGTGTGAGTGTTTTGATAGAAAAGGAGCATAGAATGCAATTAAGCAATTCTTTGTGGATCTATCTTGGATGTAATACCAACATTACTTCAGCCCATTTAGCTGTAAACTCTTTTGTAAACTTCAACCAAAGGTCTTCAAATATATTATCAAGTACATTTTTTGGTTGTAATCTTTACCTGAAAAATATCTTGCGTTTGAAAATGTTTTATCTCGTGACAAAACGAGCCTAAGGTTTTCTTCTTTCTTCTTTTTTTTTTGTCTTGTGAGTATCAAAGATTCACAATTACAAAAGCTTTCGCAAGTCCATGACAAACCTAGGCTACATAGCCGTATGTGTTTTTTTTTTTTTTCCTCTTCCAAAGGCCAGTGTCTGCTTTAAATTATCTTCTGCAATTAATGATTCATGTTCCTTTGCTTGCGTTTTATAGAACGGGTATGCAACTTATGGCTGTTCATTATTATATTATATTGGAGTTTTAACGAGACACTCAATTTTGGTTGTAGTCAAGGAATAGGAAAGTCAGGGAACCGAAGGAGGAGACAGTTACTCTCGGTCCCAGTGTACGGGATGGGGAGATTGTTTTTGGTGTTGCCCACATTTTTGCCTCTTTTAATGACACCTTCATTGTAAGTACAGTACCATTTTCCCCTATATTTAAAGTTTGTTGTGGACAATTTACTTATTGCTGTGACGTTTATGTTTCAGCATGTGACTGATTTGTCTGGTAGAGAAACCCTTGTTCGCATTACTGGTACGATGTAATGATTCTTGGTTCAATCCTTCTTTTTTTCCAGAAGATTTAATTTTAGAGGAGCTGTGTGGTCTGATATTTTTTTATGATGATAACTTTCACTGTGGTAATCCCTTCACAGTTTTGTATAAATTTGAGCCATACAATTTTCACACTTTTATCAGTTTTTGTGACACATTAAAGATGGAAATAAAATGTGGTGTGAGAAATAAATTTGGACACTCCTTCAAACACCAAAATCCTCATGAGTTGGTCATAATTTAGGTACACCATCAATCTTGTCGAGATACCGCATGATTGGGAGTTGGGACAAACTGAATGATTCCGAACTCAATTGAGTTGACTGTCAATTGGTTGTCTTTTTCTTTTGGGGAAGAGGGAGGGGGGAAGGGGTGATAGTGATTTTGTTTAGTTATGGAAAGTGGGTAACCACTTTAAGATTGTTTTATTCAGTACATATATGATTCTGTTGGTAGTGTTATCTCTAGTGTATTATTGCATATGCAGAATCTGCTTTTAAGCTGTTTACCACTTGCAATTAAACTCCAGCTTTATGTCTTATTTCGAAATTACAGTTCAATCATTTTTGCTAATAATCGATTTAACAAATGACATGTTTTTGTGATTTTCCACTTCAGGTGGTATGAAAGTGAAGGCTGACAGGGATGAATCTTCACCCTATGCAGCCATGCTTGCAGCACAAGATGTTACACAACGATGCAAGGTCTTTGCCCTTTCCACTTATCTTGTCTGCTAGACAAACATGATTGAGCACAAAAATGACCCTCTGAAATGCTGGTTGTATACTTGAATATAAATTCTTGTGCAGTTTCTTGGTGAATAATGAATATAATCAATCAATCAATACATACCCTATAAAAAGTGTTTTGCCTGAAAAAGCCTTCAAACCCCAAGTCCTAATTTCTAGATTTGCCATTTTCTTTGAATTTTCTAAATTTGGGAGAGAGAAAGTGGGAGAAAGTGGGGGAGGGGTGAGAGGGAGGGAGAGACACGTGGGGGTTGGGGGAGGTGATGTGGGAGGGAGAGGGAGAGTTTTTTTTTGAATCTTTTGAGCACTCCGAAATAGGACTACTATGTGAACGTGTAAGCAATATAATGTTCAACTAAAATAACAAAAACAAAGTAAAGAAAGAAAAATCTTTTGAGCACTCCGAAATAGGACTACTTTGTAAACGTGTAACCAATATAATGTTCCACTAAAATAAAAATAAAATAACAGAGAAAAGAAAGAAAAATCGTTTTATTCACTGGTTCATTCACAGTTGGAGTCTTAGAATTTTGGTTGGGTTATGGTTTTTAAAATGGTTTCACTGGTTCATTCACAGTTAATTCATGCCAGTTTGATACACGGGCCAGACAAAAACAAAAACACACCACCCTTGATGTTTTAATTATCAATTAGTCTTGTGCCCGTTCGACACACGAGACCCAAAAAAACACTAAATGTGACTTTTTATCAACTATCTTTTTCATCAACTAGCGTTGTGCCTGTTTGATACACGGAAGTTGGAAAAAATACCAATGTGTTTCTTTTCCCGTGCATCGAATGGGTACAACGCTAGTAGCATATAAAACAAAGTATTTTCCTCAACTGCTTTTACCAAGTGGCATCTGTATTGATTTTCTTTCCTTATTTATGTGGCAAACCTGCTCTCTCTCTCTCTCTCTACACTTTAAGGCTAATATGCATCTATAACGTGGTGAATATTGCTTGTAATGACATCTGTTGGACTATAAATCAATGATGAATGCAGGAGCTTGGCATAAATGCTCTTCATATTAAGCTCCGCGCTACAGGAGGTAACAAGACCAAAACACCTGGCCCAGGTGCCCAGTCTGCCCTCCGTGCTCTTGCTCGTTCAGGCATGAAAATTGGTCGCATTGGTATGAAGAAACCTCTCCTTTTCGCTTATTTGTACTGGAGTTTCTTGTTTTGTTTGTTTTACTCTTGCAATGGTCACCGAGTGGTTTCAGCTTTGTTTAGAGTTATTGCCTTCTTTCTGCAACTCCCAACTAATCCGTACATCGTGTATTTATTATGTGACTAAGGGAATTTATCACTATAAATTGTTTTTGTTTTTGTTTGCTTGTGTTTTTCTTCCCAAATTTCTTGGCCCTCTGGGTTGATAAAATATTTTTGATGTGTGTCGTAGACTTCATTCCAAGTTCTCTTCCTTTGAAGCATTGAATTGTCATTTGTGTATTTGTCTTTCTGTATGAATGGTTGCTAATTTATCATCTCCCTTTTTGCAGAGGACGTGACTCCCATTCCAACCGACAGTACTCGCAGAAAGGGTGGCAGAAGGGGGAGGCGTCTTTGATTTGCTGCTCTGGGATATTTGGTGTATTTTTGCTGTGATTTGCATTATGTTCGAGCATATCTGCAGTTTGTTTGGGATATTTGGTTCAGTTTTTGCGATATTTGTGACCTTGCCTTTTCATGAAGACAAATCCTTTTGATTTTTTCAAAAATAGGATCTGGAAACTCATTGGCTACAAGGTTAGATAATTGAAGAAACTTATTTATTTTTTCGAAATTAAAATCCATTAAAATCCATTTGCTTAAACATTTGGTGATTTGGAGCGCAGAGGTTTGGAAGGCCAAATGGAGTTTTGAACCCAAAAATTGGGTAAAAAAAATTGTATGCTAAACCCTAACAAGTTGCTCAACCAATCCTTAGTCTAGTCCTGCAACATAGTAAACATTTTCAAAGTTCAACTTTCAACTAACGGCCATCTTCATAGGGGAGTCAAGGTATTTAAATTTGTTCGACTTTTTTAAGAAGTCATTTTACATTCTAGTTTTAAGATTTATATTTGTATTAATTAGACAATTTATATAGAAAGTAAAATGCTAAAAAACATGTTATTTCCATGAATCTTGTTTTTATAGGTGGTGTTCTATTTGTATGTTACAATAGTAGTGACTAGAGGTGGCAAATGGGTGGGTTGGGTTGGGTTGGGTTGGGTTTGAGTGGGTTGACATAGGTTATGGGTTGAATATGGGTGGGTTGAATATGGGTCAAGTGTAGATAGGTTGAATATGTGTTAGTCGAAAATGGGTCTAGCCAAACCCAACCCAACCCAACCCGACCCAACCCACACACACACACACACACACACACACCCAAAATGTTCCACCCGTAACTTCCATCACTGGTATTTAGAAATTGATTTCCCATATGATCCTAGACACAGAAAAAAACGAGTGAGAATTCAATTATAAAAAATTAAACTCAATTCTCTGTATATATCTCTATTTCTCTCTCTCCTCCCTCTCTTGACGTCAATAATGCGGTCCTCTTTGAAAGAAAAAATGCAAGTAGAGAGAGAAAACACTGACAGTGAATTCCAATTTATGAGCTTACTCTCTAAAATTAATGGAATGTTAAGGAATGGATCACGGTCGCCAACAGCTTAGGAGGAATTAGGAGGAATTTTGAAGAAAAAAAAAATCCCAAATTAGATTCAGAAATTGGGATTTCGGATAAAGGAGAAAACAGATTTTTCACACCTAATATTCATAGTACTCTCAAGAAACCCAATTCAAAATCAAAGCAAGAATTCTAATTCCAGACTTTAGAACACGCATTAATCAAGAGAAATGAAATTCAATCTTGTTAATTAAAGTCCGGGCCCAGTAAACTCATATCATCTAAATGTAGGCAAATTTCTGAGCCGGTCCTATAAGGTTGGATCAAACCTCAACAAGTCCCACCAAAAATTGTGGAACAATCTTCATGCCTCACAAGGTCCTGCGTGCTCTTTTCGTCCAAAAATACCCTTCGGCCCATCATTTCACCTTTCCATGTCCTGTCCGTCCCATCTCTCTCTCTCTCTCTCTACCCACCCCACCTAAACCCCAGGGTACCCTATGAAAGTGCCTAAACCTAAACCTAAATCCTAGGGTACCCTATGAAAGTGCCTAAAATCTTAGGGTACCCTATGAAAGTACCTAAACCACTAAAAAACCTATAATAGGAAAGTGCACCCTAAACCTAAACCCTAGGGTACCCTATGTAAATGCCTAAATTCTAAATGTACGGTCTAAATTCTAAATATACAGTCTAAATTCTAAAATGTACGGTCTAAATTCTAAAATGTACATTCTAAATTTAGGGTACCCTAAACTGTAGGGTACCCTATGAAAGTGCTTAAAATCCTAGGGTACCCTATGAAAGTGCCTAAACGGTTAGTAAAAAACAAAGAGTAACGATGACGAAGATGGGCAAAAAAGTAAAATCACCAACCATATTTGTGCCCCAGGACCTCTCTAGCAATAAATTTTAGCCCAGGATCCGGTGGGCCAAAATTCCAAATAATAGGACCGGCCAATAGATTTCTACTAAAGGTAGTAGATCCCTTCATCCGTCCGCTCGGCAGAGAGTTTTCACGGGAGGAGGAGGGGTTTTCTCACTTACAATCCGACTTTTTGAATTTTGGGGTCTGACTCATTTTCAACCCAATCCAACCTATGTAAATATGGGTTGATATGGGTTCAACCCATCCCAACCTATATTACAATATGGGTAGGTTGGGTTGGGTTTTAGGTGGGTTCATGGGTTGGGTTGGAAATTGCCACCTCTAGTAGTGACAGTGCAATAGAAAGCTAGTACTGGCACCGAGCCTTTGTACCAATTCTGAGTTAGAGAACGTAAAATAGATAGATAGATAGAGGCTCACTGTAACGACCCGCCCCAACTGACCTGTTAACTCTTAGCCGAACCATGTAGCTCAAAAGGTTAACCTCAAGTTAACAGTAGCTGGTGGGTATTACCTTATATATTACAACAGTTTCTTTCAATTGCCCGATCTGGGACTGTCACAATTTCCTCACCTTGTGATGCAACGTCCTCGTTGTAGATATAACACTTAGTTCTGCATAGCACTTTGTTCCACTCTAGGATTCAAGAGGTGCCTCTTGCAGATTCTAGAGGTGGCTTCTATCTCGTAGTCCAAGGTTGAGCTCTGATACCAATTGTACCGACCCGCCCCGGCTGACCTGCTAATTCTTAGCCGAACCACGTGGCTCAAAAGGTTAACCTCAAGTTAACAGTAGCTGGTGGGTATTACCTTATATATTACAACAGTTTCTTTCAATTGCCCAATGTGGGACTGTCACAATCTACTTTTGGTACTAAGTCAAGTGAATTACAAGGGACCCAAAGATTTATCATTCAAAAGAATTCAACAAAAAAAGAAAAAAGAGAAGGGGGTTTAGTAAGAAGGCTAAGACTGCTCAAGGATTCAAGAGGCATCGTCATAGGTGGACAAATCGCTTGATTCGTCGATCCATTAAAGATGAAGGAGAAACGAGACAGTAGTGAGGACGCTAGATAGAGGTTTAGAGAAGAGGAGACAATAAAAAAGGAAGAGATGGAGAGGAGAAAAGTGTGAGATCAGATGGGGATTGAGGTGGACTCCTGCATTTGTATTAAAGCTAAGAGACACTGGGATTCATGATACATACATAGTCGGCCGGAACCTAATAAATGCCATGCGACTAAATGTTAGTCGACAATAATATTACCGGCGCAAACAATCTTGCTTGGCGCCAAATTGTTTCCGACTACTGTGTGTTTTAGAAGGTAAAAGCATATGTTTAGCAACTAAAATGAGTTAGTCGGTAATGATAATCCAGTTTCCGACTAAATTATTTTAGTTGGCAGTTTTAGTCAGAAATTCTGCCTTTTCTTGTAGTGAGAATATTTTTTGATGAAACTTATTCGGTAGGGTTTGTTTAAGTTTCGTTGATCATATTTGAGTTCAAAGTCAGAATGTATTTCAAAACCGGACTGTAACTAGCCCTAAAAGCCCTAGAATTCCAGAGCACATTCCAATTTCATCTCTTGAAAGTGGCTAAGTCCTTCCCATTGGATTTTTCCACTTACATAAGAAGATCTTTCTATCTTTTTTGGGGGGAAGGCTTTCTCAATTTGATAAATTTGATAAAATAAACAAAAACAATTATTATCGTTTTCAATAGTTTTTCTCACTAATAAATGTGTCCAATGTTAAACAATTTTCCTGTATTGATAAATTTATCTGACGAGTGAATAATGATGTTGGTGTTGCCACCTATTCCTCCAAGGGACAGGAGAAACGGGGGGTGGTCAACACCTGGTGGTGTAGAAGATACGCGGGCGTGCCAGGAGATGCAAATCTCCAAGAGAATATATGTAAAGATGAGCGCCTGAGATTAAATGACTTCCTTCGAGCAATTGTACAACTTGAACAGAGGAGAAACTAAAGCTACAACGGTTCGTGGGCCTTGAACAAGGACTTCAACAACTAAAAGAAAAACTAAGGATTACATGGAGAGAGGAGAAGAAGAGTAAAGGTAGAAGATAGACATAGAAAAAGGGATCGATCGACTAGCTGAAAGCTAGGAGATAAAAGCTAAATTTACTTTGCTGCTGTGAGCGTTGTTGGTGCGTGGACCTCTGCAAAATTGCACCAAGGTCTATATTTATAGGCTTCGAATCCACTTGTAACTTCCAAAATGTAACCGCTCCTGAATTCTAGCCATTATGCCCATGTCTTGCACCCACTCCTGTATCTTCTCGGAAATGCATGAAGAGATGACATGTGTCCATAGCTTTGGCCGAAAATAACTACCCATGTTTTTAATGTAATTAACACATGTTAATTTCGGCCCTTATCCCTTTGTTTTAGGAAAAACTACTTCCCTATAATTTAGGTAACAAATTATCTCCTAAATTATAGATAATTCGTCTATTTAAAAAAAATCCGAATTGCATCAAATAAATTTCTAGCCAACTTATTTGCCACGTGTTAAATTTTTAAAATTATGGTACAAACACTGCCCCCCAGAAACTTCATTTTAAAAATAAAATGGAGTTTATTAAAGAGGGAATTCTTTTAGACGATAAACATAACAAGAGTCCTTTGATGATAGGGGATAACGGCTAGAAGAAGATGAACCGAAAAGGACTCTTGTTACCGTTTAACCCCAACACGTGGCAAAACTTGGTTGGTTTGGAAATTAAGAATCTGGACAATTCGGGATACCTCTCCATACGTATCCATAAAAAGGTTTTGAGAGAGAGACGAAACATACGATCCATAGTAAAAACAATCTCTCTCGCTCTACCTTTACCTTTTCACCGCCATAGCCAAAAGCTCGCCACACTTTGTAGCGAAAGTTTTACCATGGCTACTCTTCGAGCACAAAAGCGTCATTGAAGATAAGTAACATAGGCACTTTGTGATGAAGAAGGCGATCATTGAGCACAAACCCAACATTATCGAGGAGATTCTCTTTCGTGCCGATCAAATTGAGCATTCTTACGGATTAAGCAAGTATGGGCTAGGTCCTTGCTTCACGGATGAACTTCCAGGACTTTTTAGATAAATATTACCCACATGACGTTCTTCTTCCCCCGGCCCGATCTACAATTGGGCCCCAAATTGGGAAAATTATTCGAAAACGAGACCTTTTAAAGTGTGGGTCACTTCTACTTCGAATACAACGAATGGTTGGTTAGGGTTGAAAAGGCGAAAAGCCACATGCGGAAAAAGGGAATTTATAATGCTATACTTATGAGTCACGATATGCCTTCTCGACACTTTGCCCTTATCGGTGCTCTCGCTTTCTTGGTCTTCTAGCACGAATGCCTTTCACTTCCCTTGTGGGCCTATGACGCCAACGCTCCAAGATGTGGCATTCATCACAGGCCTTCGTCCTCATGGCCTAGAGGCTAATGATGCCTTAGAACCTCCTAAGATAAGTTTTGAATATCCTAAGAAAAGGGATATTACTTTTACTTATTTCCTGGAGCAGAATGCGTGTGGGATGATAAGGTTGAAGTCTCCGAGATGGAGCACATAGCCTTCCCGATTTCTTGGTTGAACAAGTTCGTCTTCTGCAGTGTCAAGATTACCAAGTACTATACCGACTTGGCCAAAGCTCTCCCTTTGTTGGTCAGGAGATTGCTCTGGCCCCAATTTTCCTTGCACACTTCTACAGGTGTATGAAAGACTTAGTGGATCATCAGATATCTGGCTGTACCGGTCCCCTGTGGTTGCTGCAATTTTGGGCATGGTCCTACTTCTCTGATTTAGCCCCTGAAGAGCCGTTGGAATGTAAAGCAGAAAAAGAAAATCGGGGATAAGACCTTCATGTGGATTGTACACAAGTCACTTGCTCTAGGGAGCATTCCTTTGATGAGTGCTTCAAGTACTTCTTGTCTTGAGAAAAATCCACGCCCGAGACTTACGTATGCCGTTTGAGAGGAACTCCACTTGTCCGGATTGGCTTGAGACTTCTACGAAACAATATCTCCGAAGATCCGGTTCGGAGGCGGTGTGGGCCGGCTTCTTGGTGGCGAGGATCTTCCTTATGGCATGGGCTCTCTTGGTCCAAATAACAAATGTGGGGTGGAGTATTATAATCCAACCCAATGCGCTAGACAGTTTGGATTAGCCCAGCTTGTACCTGTTCCTCCTTATCAAACCATAAATTCTGCTCTGAGTGAGAGGATGCTGCTCACTCTAGATGATACGACAAAGCTCATGGAGAAGAATGCCGCTTTGATTTCCACCAAGTTCAAACTTGCCCCATTTCCTGAATTTCCTCTGACAACTCCGGCCTTTGATTTATGGTGGAAGAAAGCCATTTTACCCAAACTTCAGAATCTCTGGAGTTACTGTTGGGAAGAATTTCTCCATCGGCCGTTCCAGAAGCATTACCAATGACCAAAGATGTCAAACTGGAAGTGTTGGTTAAGAAGACCAAGGCGACAGCGAAGGTCAAGGCCAAGTCCTCATCAAAGAAGAAAGGTACGCCTTCTCGTGCCGAAATTTATCAATCCATTCGTAGGTTCGAGACCTTCTTTAAATGCAAATGGAACCCTCGTAACCCTGAGGCAATGGAAGAAGCTAGGAGAAATAGAATGACCGAAATTGAGAATAGGCGGACAGATTTAGGCTCTTTGCAGTGGTGGAAATTATTCCAATCTACTCCTCCAGGGCAACCTATGCCCACCTTAGAAGATTTAAAGAAACCGTTTGGGAAACCTATTCCCCCAATGCCCAATACTTCATTCGTTATTGCCAACACACTAGCGTATGAAGGCATGTACGAACTTTATCCAGAAAATAGAAGAGTCACAGTCGTTAAGACCGATGCCCCCCAATGGGAAATAGAAGATTTCTATAAGCGTGGGATAGTTAGGGTAATAAATTCCGCTGAAAGAGGTCAGAAATTGATATAAAACCTTCTAGTACTTCTGCTTTTAATATCTGCTTGCTGACCATTGCCTCTTCTTTCAGATGCTGCTCCTTTAGTGGAATTGTCCGATCATGATGAGGAGGATGAAGAAGATGATGAATCTGAAGAGGAGGCACAGAAGACAGAGAAAGCCCCACCCCAGAAGACCAAACGGAGGTTGATAAAGGTAAGATTTTTACTTCTTCTTGCCATTCATTGCTCCTGGCTGGGTTTCTATTGATGACAGCTCTTCTTTCCAGGAGACTCCTGTTGTTAAACCCAAAAGAACTCGATCCAGTACTAGGACAGAAGCTGCACCTATCTTTGCTTCATTAGAGGAGGTATTGGAATTTCCCAATCTCCTCCTTTTCCTTTTTGAGTATAACTGATCATGTTATTTCTTGGTGCCGGATAACAAGAGATTGAGAAAGAAGAAGAAACAACATCAAGAACATTACGATGAGACAGGTGATAAAACCATTTCCGGCCCGATCCCAAAAGCCCCAAAGACCTTGGCGGGCTGAAAAGTCTGAGGTGCATCTTAAAATTGGTGTTTCTTCAAAGGAAAGTGTCCCTACTACATACCCGGCAAGACGCGATCATTTGCTCGGCGGGCAACTTATCACAAAGTTACGCTTTCCCTGTAAGTAATTGTGGCGTTGTAACACCAAGATGTATGTGAACTTCTTCTAAATCGCATACCACTGTCTACGAGGCCTTCTCCAAGGATTCTAGCCTCAGGCTTCTCCAACTCGCTCTCTTTGCGGTATCGGCAAGGCAAAAATAGAGCCTCGGAGCTTCTCAATCGTCTGAAGGATAAATTGAAGAAAGGGACCAGGAAGAGACGATGTCCTCCTCGGCAACTTCTCTTTGAAAAGTATCCAAAAGGGCCCTTCACCAGGAAGAAGTATCCAAAGCAAGAGATGATTTGAAGGCGACCTTGAGCTTCAACTTTGAAACCATGATTCAGCGAGATTCTTACCAAGGCGAAAGGTCTTGTGGACATCCTCACCTCTTCCGAAGGCATACCAAATGTGCCTCAAGATCAATTGAGGCAATTTAAAGCTGCTCTGCCATTGCTCATCCAGGACTATCATAAGAACATGACTGAGATTCAGGAGATGAAGAACAAGCAAACTCGCTTTACAGATCTTGGGCAGGCGCTTATTATTGCTATGGAAAAAATGGAGGGCTTCCAACATCAGAAGGCGCAGCTGACCCTTCAGAAGGACAATGGTCTTAAGAAGATCAAGGAAATTCAGGACCACATTATCCTTATGCAGCAACAAGTAGTCCAGCTTCAAACAGAGGATGCTAGCCATGATGAGAAGATGCGGAAGGTTATACATGAGGAAGAAGAAATTGCCGTTGCTACCCAGCCTTTGGTAGAAGAGCATGATGTTCTGCATACAGAAATTCCTCATGTAGAAACCCGGATTGAAGCGCTGGTGACCAACTTGTCCACATCGACTGCACCTTGGGATAAGTTTAAGGCCGATGTTCTAGAGAAGATGTAATTCTCCTTTCCTACTTGACTGCTGTTTTTCCTTTCTGTTTGAACTTTAAGTACTTTCTGTTTCTTGAACAACTTCTGTGGGTTTATGGAAATAACTGTTTGAATCCATCATTTCCCACATAGTTGGGTACCATTTCTTTAAGTACTTTACATTGATTGGATGCTTGTGAGGCTCTCCATCTAAATCATGTAGAAGATAAGTACTTCCTCTGAGGATTTGTGAAACTTGGAAAGGACCTTCCCAAGTAGGAGACCATTTGCCGAATTTATGATCCTTTTTCTTGAATGGTAAAACTGCTTGCCATACGGATCTCCTTGACAAAAAGATTTCTCTTTAACTCTCTTATTGTAGGCCCGAGCCACTTTACGCTTCGCAGGCCACCAAATGGTCTAAGGCAGAAAGCCTCAATTCATCCAAATCTTCTAGTTCCATAAACATAGCCTGATTATATTCTCCATAATCTAGGCCATTTTGAAATGCAATTCTAGCAGATCTAATATTTACTTCCATTGGTAAGATAGCATCATGACCATAGGTGAGAGTATAAGGAGTAATACCAGTGGCAGTTCGCTTAGAAGTCCTGTAAGCCCACAGTGCGTCTGACAATGCCTCATGCCAAGTCCTTGGCTGATCCTCTATCATTCTGCTTATAATCCCCTTAAGGATTTTGTTGGTAGACTTGGCTTGTCCATTGCCTTGAGCATAATAGGGAGTTGAATGTGACAATTCTACCCCAAACTGAGACATAACTGCATGAATTCTATCTCCAAAGAAAACAGATCCTCTATCGGCCACTATATGTTGAGGAATGCCGAAACGATGAATGATCTTCTCCTTGATCATAGTGATAATGTCTTCTTGATTAACAGCAGTCATTGGAATAGCCTCGGCCCATTTGGTGAAGAAGTCAGTGGCCACGACTATATAAGTATGTCCTTTAGAAGAAGGAGGGAAAATTTTGCCAATCATATCCATGGCCCATCATCTAAATGGCCAAGGCTTTATAACTGACTTCATTAAAGAAGCTGGAATCCTCTGTACAGGACCGTGAGCTTGACAGGCTTGACATCCTTTAGCAAATTGAATGCAATCGCTAAGAATAGATGGCCAATAATAACCATATCTCCTTAAAAGCCATCTCATCTTCCTTCCGGATTGATGTGCTCCACAAATGCCTTCATGAATTTCTCCCATGACCTTTAGAGCGTCTTTAGGTTCAATACATTTGAGCAGAAGATCGTCTTCCAAACTTTTCTTGTAAAGCTCATCTTCTATGAGAACATAGTGGGATGACTCTTTCTCTAACCTTCTTAGATGAAGAGAGGTTTGGATACTTCAAAAAGGTAACAATTTCAGTCCTCAATCCTCTTCTTGCCCCCAATGTCGATGGTGAAAACTTCCATAGAAGCACTTCTTCTTCCGACGGATGGTAAGCTTTTTCTCGAATAGTGATTGTTCTCTTGTACCAACCTTGGGAATTTTGACTCGGTGGCGATCTGTGCCAATTCATTTGCCTCTTGATTGAATCTTCGGGAATATAGAGGATGCTTTGGCATCATCAAATTCGTCTAGCAATTGTCTCGCCGCCATGTAATAAGGAGCTATCTCTTCACTTGTTACATCCAGATGCCCCCAATTGGTTGATCACCAACTGAGAATCCCCAATAACTTTTATGGTGGCTGCTCCCATTTCTCGTAGGATATCCAATCCAATGATTATCTCCTCATATTCAGCTTGATTATTTGTACATTGGAAATCAAACTGAAATGATAATTGGGTCTTTACTCCGGGAGGAGATATTATAAGGATTCCACAACCAGAAGATGAGATTGTTCTGGAACCATCAAATAATAATTGCCAAGGAGCATGAGAAACAGTAAACACATCTAGGCCGATTGCTTCCTCATCAACATCCAAACATGGATGATCTGCAAGAAAATCGGCCAATGCTTGTCCCTTCACTGCTTTTTGAGGAATATATTGGAAGTAGAATTCCATTAATGCCAAAGACCATTTACCAATTCGGCCTCTAATGATGGGCCGAGAAAGTAAATACTTAATCAAATCGGTCTTGCACACCACGTAAACCAACACAGGCATCATATAGTGCCTAAGTTTTATTGCTGAAAAGTACAAGGCTAAACATAATTTCTCCACGGAGAATATCACTCTCTGAAGTGATCAACAATCTACTAAGATAATATACTTTTTTGCTCTTTGCCTTGTTCATTATTTTGGGCTAATAAACTCCCGATAGAAGTTTCTGATGCTGAAATATAGAGTCGAAGAGGTTTCTTCTTGATTGGAGGCATAAGAACAGGAGGTTGGGTTAGATACCTCTTGATAGCTCCAAATGCCTCTTGATGACGAGCTTCCCATTTGAAATCCTCTTCTTTCTTCAACTTCAGGAGCTCTGAAAAAACTTGAACTTTCCCGGCCATGTTTGAAATAAATCTTCTGATGAAGTTAATGAGGCCGAGAAAACTCTGTAACTCTTGCTTGCAAGAAGGAGGCTTAGCTTCTAGGATAGCCTTGGTCCTGTACTGGGGTACTTCAATGCCCCTTTGGTGAACTAAAAATCCAAGGAAATTGCCTGCGGATACTCAGAAGGCACATTTCGATGGATTCATCTTTAGACCATATCTTCTTAGACGCTTGAAACTGGATCGCAGGTGCTCCAAGTGCTCCTTGAACGAATTAGACTTGATTACCACATCGTCTATGTAGATCTCCATAAAACGGCCCAACATATCATGGAACATAGAATTCATTGCCCGTTGGTAAGTTGCTCCTGCATTCTTAAGGCCGAATGGCATAACAATCCATTCAAAGGCCCCTAAAGCTCCTGGGCATCGAAGAGCCGTCTTGTGAACATCCTCTTCTGCAATAAAGATTTGATTGTATCCTGAATGGCCATCCATAAAGGATAGCACCTTATGTCTGGCTGCTCCATCGACTAAAACATCAGCAATAGGCATAGGGTATTCGTCTTTTGGAGATGCCATGTTGAGGTTGCGGAAATCAATACACACCCGCACCTTTCCATTCTTCTTAATGACTGGAACAGTATTGGATAGCCATTCCA
The DNA here is from genome assembly GCA_016920895.1 of Vaccinium myrtillus. Lineage (NCBI taxonomy): Eukaryota > Viridiplantae > Streptophyta > Magnoliopsida > Ericales > Ericaceae > Vaccinium > Vaccinium myrtillus. Next base: position 16,738,417 of record CM029280.1, on the reverse strand, counting down.
CATATCTGGTTGGCCTTATGAATCCAACCCTTAGAAGATGCTCCAATTCTTCTTTAACCCGTAGGTTCAACTCTTCTGACATTCGCCTAGGTGCTTGTTTATAAGGTTTGAATCCCTCTTTTATAGGAATCCTGTGCTCCACAAAACCTCTTTGTAACCCAGGCATGTCTTCATATTCCCAAGCAAAGCAATCTTTATATTCATGGAGGAGATCAACGTAAGCGTTTTTAACTGCCTCAGGAAGGCGTTGGCTTACATAAATAGGCTTTGGACGATCTTCTGAGCCTAAATTTATCTCCTCCAGGGGATCCTGAACATCAGCTTTCAAATCATCCAACTTCGCTGGTGGTGCTTCCAAATCTCCTAATTGGATGACGTCGTCAGGAGGTGTATTGCCCCCTTCAAAAAATAATTCGGTCGCAAAGACCGAATTATCTTCAATCCAAAGAACGCAGCTTTCCTCTCGAAATGTAGGCGATCAATCGAGCCAAGGCGCTGCAAAGCCGCCATCTTCTCACCGATTGTTGGAGCTTGATCCATGGGAAATGGCTTGAAGAAGTGAAGTGCTCGGCCTATTAATCTCCGTAAGAAGAGGGCCGACCAACCTGTAGATAGCTTTGAATTCGTCTCCAGAAGTTTGAGTAGACAAAGTAATGGCTGTAGGCTTGCCATACTTATCAGTCCCGGTGAACTTGACAGGACTAATCTCATTGTCATATAACTTGGCATCTGCATGGTTAGAAGAGGCCAAGAAAGGCCTCTTGTCTCCGCCCATACCACTTCTACGTCATCACCACGCCCGGAAGATCGGACATTGATGAAGAGTAGAAGGGACAACCATGCAAACATGAATCCAATCACGCCCAACAAGAGATTGTAGCTTGAACGTGAATTAACCACAAAGAATGGAGTAGTCAAAGTCTTTGTTCCAACTTGTAAATTCATTATAATAATACATTGGGCCGTAGTGATGCCTCCAAAGAAAATCGAGATCTTTGGCGCTAGAAGCGGTAAATCTTGATCTCCTTTGCCCAACTTAACAAGCATGAAACGTGGCATGAGGTTAGCCGACCCATTATCAACCAAGATATACGGTGAAATACCATCCGGATGACCTTGAATGTAAAGAGGACGAAGATGTTGAGTCATCATCGGGTCCAGCTTTTCAAATAAAACACCGCCACGGAGATGGGCGATGCTGATGGCTCATCCTTCAAAACCACAATAGAAGGGATCTTGGAGTCGGCTTTCTTACGGTGGATGCTTTTAGCACCGGGATAGTGGCATCGGGCGTTATGGAATTGATTTCTCGGTGTTTCGCTGAAGCTTCTACATCACCATCCATAGAAGAAGGTTGTCCTTCTTTGGCCATAAAGGCCGTGGGGAAGAACAAACACCATGTTGCAAGAAAGATTAGCCAAAGAGGATGATACTTATGATGGGGGCTTCTTCTTGCACGACCAACATATCTTCCGAAGAACGAATGTTGATAGCGTGGCTTTGCTAGGATATCCTTCCAAGCAGGCTTACGAGCCTTGGGGACATCATCAGAAGATGGTTCTACATGTTGAGAAGTAGGTTTCTGCACTGGACGATATTCCATGCGAGGTCTCTTCTGCACATATTGATGAGTAGGATAACTCTTTGGTGGAATAGGTGGAGGAGTAGGAATCCCCTGTGCCAACCTATCAGCCTGACGAATCCTCTGTCGACGCCGCTTCTGAGATTTTGATAAAGGATCTTCAGGCTGAGGGAACTTAGGATGCTTCACTTTGAACCAATGATTGGGAGAAACAGACCCAGGCGGTTTAACCATCCTAGGCTTGCCCTCTTGAGGAGCTGTAATGACCAAAGATGACATTTGCTGCTGGATTTCATTAGTAGTGGGTTTCAGGCGATTAAACACCGAAACACGCTTCTGAGGAAACCGTCGAGGAGAAAGTGATGGAGTCTCTTCCCTTGGGCGCTTGACAACCACACTTTGTAGACGCTGTGGCTTCTCGGGTTTTCCACATTCACAACAATGATGGGCAGATGGCTTCCTTGGTATGGAAGAGGATCCTCTACGACTTCTAATAACCTCCTGATCCCACCATATAGGAGAAAGGTGATCATCAGGAGAATTATCAGAGTCATGAAGAATCTGCTTTCCTTTGGCAGCTTGTGAAGGCGCACCTAGGGAGATCTTCTGTCTAGGAACAGTCCTGGGCGCTCCTCTCATGTCCACATAAACCATGTTAGCCCCAAAGTCAGCAGGGAATGGATCTTGATCCACTGCCATTCCCTTCTTTGCAGCTTCAGGAAATTTGAAATCCCCTTTGTCAATCCTGTCCTGGATGGCATTCCTGAAGATAATGCAATTGACAGTAGTATGGTTCCAGGAGTTATGATACTTGCAATACTCCTTGCCTTTGAGCTCAGCAGGAGATGGAATCTTGTGACCAACAGAAAAGCGTAGAAGCTTGTCCGCCATGAGTTGGTCAAAAATTTCTTCAGCCTTCTTAATGTCAAAAGTATAAGACCTGGTTGTCTTTGGTGAAGCCATGGAACCTTGGGCTTTAGTGGGCTCAACTTTGACGAAAGCTTTGCAGGCGTATGGCTTTCGATTAACAATTTCTGCAACTGCAACTTCTGGATTGTCTTCTGTCTCCGCAATAGCCACTTGGTAGTTAGGGTCCCTGTAATAGGTCCCCTTAGAAGCATTGCGGCGATCTTGATCTTCTGTCAGCAACTGTTCATAACGAGTGGCTCTTGCAGCCAACTCAAACAAGTCCCTGAAAGCCACATCAACGAATTTCTTCTGAAGTTCTAAACATAAGCCATTCTGGGCCAGACGAACATACTCGGTCTCAGGCAAGACCACTTTACACTTAAAGCGAGCAGTTTTAAACCGAGTAATGTACGTCTCGGCCGGTTCTCCAGGCAATTGATAGAGCAGGAGAGATCGGAGTGACTTCTTGTTCAGTTCTGTAGAATTGTTTGTGGAACAACTCTTCTAATTGAGTCCATGACTGGACCGAATTAGCTGGAAGATTTATATACCATGTAAAAAGCAGTGGCAGTGAGAGAATTTGGGAATAACCTCATTCTAAGGAACTCATTGCTTGATGCCTCCCCACATTGAACGGAGAAGCGTGCCACATACTCCACTGTTGACTTGGTATCTTCACCAGAAAATTGGGAAAAGTCCGAACCTTGTATCCTTTGGGAAATTCCATTCGATCGACCGCTTCATTATAAGGCTTCTTGTAAACAGGCCTCCCAAACTTCGCAAAAGCGAGCCCGAATCGATCTTGAACATACTCATAACCTCGCTCCTTGCTTAGAAGCACTTTGGATTTTGAGTTGTAGGATATGGAAACACTCCCTCGGCAGATGCGACATTGGAAACACCAGTGAAGAGAGGATTGGGGTCCTTCCATCTTCCATGAACTGAATCTCCGGATGAGATCTTTGCTCCCATCTTCAATTTTCCACCGACTGGAGCATCCTTCATTCTCTGGACGGTTAAATTGAGAAGAAGAAGAGGATGCCCGGTAATGAGGTAAGACGAACCCCGAGGACCGGCATTTTCGATTGATCACTTTACGCCATTTCCATTTGCCACGAAGCACCGGAGTTAGTTTTTCGTTAAGAAGAACTATCATGTCTTTGATGGACTTAGTGAGATCCATTTGTGACTCCTTGATCTCCTTCAAAGGACCGACAATAGAGTCAGTAAGACCTTGAGACAATTCAGCATTTGTCTCCAGAATAATGTCTCTCACACCAACCGCCATTTCCTGCAAATCTTCTTGTGATGCCGCGAAGGACTGGCCTTCTGCGGCTTCAACTGGATCGTCACCAGTTCCCGTGCCTTTAGCTCCTCCTTTCTTGTCTTTTCCAGCCATTTAGAGTGATCTTCTGTTGTCTTATGTGTCCCACCGGGCGTGCCAAAAAATGTTGCCACCTATTCCTCCAAGGGACAGGAGAAACGGGGGGTGGTCAACACCTGGTGGTGTAGAAGATACGCGGGCGTGCCAGGAGATGCAAATCTCCAAGAGAATATATGTAAAGATGAGCGCCTGAGATTAAATGACTTCCTTCGAGCAATTGTACAACTTGAACAGAGGAGAAACTAAAGCTACAACGGTTCGTGGGCCTTGAACAAGGACTTCAACAACTAAAAGAAAAACTAAGGATTACATGGAGAGAGGAGAAGAAGAGTAAAGGTAGAAGATAGACATAGAAAAAGGGATCGATCGACTAGCTGAAAGCTAGGAGATAAAAGCTAAATTTACTTTGCTGCTGTGAGCGTTGTTGGTGCGTGGACCTCTGCAAAATTGCACCAAGGTCTATATTTATAGGCTTCGAATCCACTTGTAACTTCCAAAATGTAACCGCTCCTGAATTCTAGCCATTATGCCCATGTCTTGCACCCACTCCTGTATCTTCTCGGAAATGCATGAAGAGATGACATGTGTCCATAGCTTTGGCCGAAAATAACTACCCATGTTTTTAATGTAATTAACACATGTTAATTTCGGCCCTTATCCCTTTGTTTTAGGAAAAACTACTTCCCTATAATTTAGGTAACAAATTATCTCCTAAATTATAGATAATTCGTCTATTTAAAAAAAATCCGAATTGCATCAAATAAATTTCTAGCCAACTTATTTGCCACGTGTTAAATTTTTAAAATTATGGTACAAACAGTTGGTGAGCCACGATGGCGTTGCAATGATATCTGCATGTTTCAGTGAATGCCTCTTGCATGTTTTTAATAACAGAAAATTAGTCTAAAAGACAAATTTGGGGCTTTAAATAGTAGTATTTAGTCCAGCTTAACTTATTTTAATGCTAACAATACATTGATAGGAAATTTTTGATGGCTCAAGGATAATACTATACAAAAATAACCTTAATGAAACCCACACTCACGCGCACCATGTGGAGGAATTTTCAAACCGAAAGCTACAGTATTGAAAGCGACATTACTGTGACTGAAAACTTTGAATTTTCAAACCGAAAGCTACAACATTGAATTTTCAAACCGAAAACTTTTCTTTCATGCCCCACATGTGGTCCCCTTTGCTGTGACTAAAAGCAACATGTGGTCCTGACTCTCTCTCTCTCTCTCTCATGTGTGGGTTTTGGATGGGCGGGACAAAATTAATTTCTCTCTCTTCAAATTTGGGGGTAGGTTCAATTTTAGGGGGTTTAGGCTCTTTGGGGTAGGGTATAGTGGGTTTAGGCACTTAGGGTGCACTTTCCATTATAGGGGTTTAGCTGTTTAGGCACTTTCATAGGGTGTACTCTAGTATTTTAGACACTTTTATAGGGTACCCTAGGGTTTAGGTTTATGGTGCACTTTTCAATTATAGGGTTTTAGTGGTTTAGGCACTTTCATAGGGTACCCTAGGGTTTTAGGCACTTTCATAGGGTACCCTAGGGTTTAGGTTTAGGCACTTTCATAAGGTTTGGGGGTTTAGGCACTTTCATTGGCTAGTGGGGGCATTTTTGGAAGGTGTAGGTGATTTGTCCTTTTGACATTAAGGAAAAAGTTGATGTCCTTATTGAAGTCAAGACCCCTTTACTATGTCCTTCTAAAAAACGGACCCTTTTAATAAAGACACTTTAGGGCATGATCATATATAGCAAAGATTAAAAGCTCAGATATTCCTCCAACCAATTTGTCCTCGTGGCTTCGTTTCATCTTATAGATTTGTAGAAGAGGCACATTAAATACAAGGAGGCAATTCAATTTCCATGCGATACATAATATTCCCTCCGTCTCAAATTGTTGCTCCTATTTCGGAAATCTAATTTTTTATGAGCAGTATATAATAATACCCAAGAAATGAAAGAAGTTCCAACTTTTCTTTGTTAACTTTTTAAATTGGCCATTTATTTTAGGACAACTAAAAAAGGGCATTAAGGAGCAACATTTGGTAAATATGTCACATAACAGTGTAAATAAAAATAATTGGAGAAGTAGCCCACCGATCGACTAGCACTCCTTGACAAAGTCCACAACATTTTCCATGTCTCTATGCTGCGAAAGTACACGGCACATCCCTCCCGCATACTCAATTGGGAGGATGTCACTCTTAACGAAGATACTATTTTGGAATAACTACCAGTGAGATTCAATACCACGGAGAGAAGACTATTAGAGGCAAGATGATCAAGTTAGTTAGGGTTCTGTGGCGGCATCGAGGAATTGAAGAAGCGACGTGAGAGCATGCAGATACAATGCGTGCAGATTATCCACATGCATCTCTTCCCACCAGAAGGTACGCTTTAATTTCAAGAACAAAATTTTAGCAAGTGGATGGAGATGCATTTTCAAAATAACTGTAATTTGTTGATGATTTTGGTAAACCTTAATAACTTAAATTTTAGTAAGGGGATGGAGATGCATTTTATGACTACAATAAGATTTTAGCTGCACGCCTCTTCACAATTACTGTATGAAATTACGCTGCAAACAAATCCGCATTAAAAATTAGGGATTATTACATCTAGGTCTAGAAAAGAGATGTCTAATTACCAATAAGGTAAGTCATTTTTTTAATTACCACTAAGGTAAGTCACTCTTTTTTGGAGTTTAGGTTTAGGGTGCACTTTCCTATTATAGGATTTGAGTGGTTTAGGCACTTTCATAGAGTGCCCTAGGATTTTAGGCACTTTCATAAGGTACCCTAGTCGCAGGGTACCCTAGAGTTTAGATTTATGGTACACTTTCCTATTATAGGGTTTTAGTGGTTTAGGCACTTTCATAGAGTACCCTAGGATTTTAGGCACTTTCATGGGGTACTCTAATCGTAGGATACTCTAAGATTTTAGCCACTTTCATAGGGTACCCTAGTCGTAGGGTACCCTAGTCGTAGGGTATCCTAGGATTTTAGGTACTTTCATAGGGTACCCTAGTCGTAGGGTACCCTAGAGTTTAGGTTTAGAGTGGTGCACTTTCCTATTATAGGGTTTAGTGGTTTAGACACTTTCATAGGGTACCCTAGGATTTTAGGCACTTTCATAGAGTACCCTAGTCGTAGGGTACCCTAGAGTTTAGGTTTAGGGTGGTGTACTTTCCTATTATAGAGTTTAGTGGTTTAGACACTTTCATAGGATACCCTAGGAATTTAGGCACTTTCATAGGGTACCCTATGATTTAGGCATTTTTATACGGGTTGGGGAATTGATGGGAATTTTTTAAAGTTGGGTTTGACCTGATGGTAATTATGGGATTCAAGGGTGCCCTGATGGTAAATGTCTCTAAAAATTATTCCCACCAACCAACGTATAAAATTCAAACAGTAAATAGAAGAACCATTCCAAACGCAAGACCCTCGTCCAAATGGACATAAACGGCGATGAACTATACGAAGAACAAGTTCGTAGAAGACGACGAAGCATACAATGATTGATAACGGCAAGATCAGTCACCAAAGCCTCGAAACCAGAAGAAAAACAAGCTACAGTCATTTGGCTTCACAAGGAAGAGATAAAGGAGAGACCCAAGAAATGACCCATCCCATGCAATGCGATCAATCTGTATTCTGAGCCAAACACAGCTAAAACGGCTTTGTTCGCTGTGCTGCCATGCCAGGGGAAAGGCACATGAAAATACACGCATGGCCTACCCACACTCACAAACTTCCTCTATCGCTCATTTGACGAAGATACCCATAAGATAAACACTTGAACCCCGACAATTGAAGGGCAAATGGGTACAAAATCGGCGAAAAGTGGCGACCCATCCAATTTCCAAGCAGGTTCTTTTACTTAAGCTTTAGTACATTCCTTCTAAGTGGGATCCACAGTTATATTTAGGACTATAACTATCAGAAAGATGAAGGTTCAACCCCTAACGCATTGATTCTTAGTTTCTTACAGGGTATTAGTCCACAAGGATTTGCATGTTATGAAGTTATATCTACAGCCTGCAGGCTTAATAACGAAACTTTCTGCTTTTTCTCTTCTTCTCTGCATTGTTTTTCGCAAGTAGGGGAAATAGTAATGAGAAAAGGAAAGGGAAAAAAGCAAGATTGTAGCCACTGAAGTCGTACCTTCAGTGAATCCATCATTACGGACAAATGAGATTATATGGGTTAGGAGTGATCATGGAAGTAGAAAATGCTTGGTGAAAACCCAGCAAGTAAATTAGTAACTGTAGGAAAGCAGATTTGAGCAGCTGCCTTGATTTTCAAGATAGGCTCTGTTTGGAACATGGATTGTTTAGGAAAAGTGAAAAGAAATCTTTTTTCCCATTCCTGTTTCTCTCTTCATCTTTGTTTCTCATTTGGGCTTTATTTTCAATTTTTAAACCTTTTGATGAATTAGAAGAATCAACAGTTGACTAAGCAGAAGAAAATTTGATTTCTATTTCCCTTTTCTTTCCTTAGAGAATTCCAAGATCCAAACACAGTACTATACCCCAAGAAATTTTCGGGCACGACCATACTGCATAACAACAGGACTGCAATATCCAGTCATTCAATCATTATGCAAAATGAATAAAAGCAGACATTGACATTACTTTTGAATGGTACAGTTTTCACTCTCTGGGTTACAACATTTTCCTTTCTCTGGCAAGACTCGTATTCCACTTTCCAATACAACAAAACAAATGATTCTAGCCACTAGGTCAATATCTCAACTAAGCAAAGATTCACTAATATCTATATACAATGGTACAACAGGGGTAAATAAAGAATGATCTGGACAAAGAAAGAGAAAAAAGACAGTATCTTATCTTACTAGCGGAAGGACATAGTTGTGGTATGCGGAAGCTGGCCTAAACACTTCACGAAAAAAAAACTTTAGGAAGGTTAGGGTATATACCATGTGATTCTCAAACTTGCGATGCTTCTGCTTTTTAGGGTAAGAATATGATGACATGAGGGGTGGCTTGAATTCTCAGTGCTTCCTTTTTAAGGTGAGCATGCCAATGAAAGCTATAGTGCGAGTAACAATGCCCGCCAGGATAAGGAAGGATATAGAGCGGCCCCAACCATTAAGGCGATAGCCCATTTGCATGAGCACACCACAACGAGTTATAATCCATACTCCAGAATACCTGACATGAAAGATGATTAGTACAACATACTTTAGACCTCAAAATTTTTAAAGCGAAGCACCAACCCATATCAATTTTGCCAGATACCCTAGAGGTTTACCACTAGGTCAATAACGCTAATCATAGTTAGTCGTGTGTTTCATCTACTTTCAAGTAATAGGCTCCATATGTACATTTCAACATAAATGAAACTCCATGTTAAAGATAAGAACTTGCCTAGGGGTTTCTCATCTATCAGCATCAATCGCCTCAAATGAACTATCTACTTATTTGCAAGGAAAAACTTTGCAATTACGTCCTCCACACCAAATCACACCCTTGTTTCTCATTACTGAACAGTGCAAAACATTATCCACGTTTTCATGCTTTAAAATTTGTTTCAATATCCAGACTTTCCGGGTTTGTCTGACTAAAGATAAAAGAGTATTGTGTTCTACCTTTCGGCATTTGCAACTACGAATGCTTCCAAAGCCCATTTTGGGAAGCACAACTTCGCTAGGTTCTTTACAAACGTACCATCTCCTCCTTGAGTTGAGATCAGAGTCAAAACCACAGGAAGAAGCACAGCACACTGTACAAAGTGGAAGTATGTCATCAGCAGAAATTATGAAAATATCGTATCCAACTTAGAAAAGCTTTGCAATATTTTGCTAACCAATTGGGATGGACCAGGTTCAAGGAAGATGGACAGTGAGTATCCTAGCCCAGTGACGCAATACACCAGACATAACAGTACAACATAATTATCTGTGAAAGAAGATCTAGGGTTGCTGAAGAAATAGAACATTGAGAGATACACTGCAGGCTTAATCACTGTATTAAGATGGTCTATTGTGTCCTTGGAAAGAAAATGAGCCAGGCTGCTAATGCCAGAAGCACTCTCTCTCCAGTATTGTAACTTGTCCAGAGCAAATGTTCGCAAAGCCGAAATTGTACACAGAAGAGCTGAAATAAAGTCAGGATCAAAACAGAAATAAATGAGACGCATTACGGAAGAATAGCTTGTGCAGTTAGATACTACATTACACTAGTTGCATTAACAATTAGACTAACCATTGTTTCCAACTCAGAAAACTTTAACTATTGTAGAAATTTTGCACTGGTGCTAGAATAGATATGTAATTGATTTCGCAATCCAAAAAAATAGTATGGGAAGTTAAAAATACAGCGGTGGCAAGAGCTAGCCCTATGCAGTTTTATAACAGGGAGCCCAAATTTTGCTACTTACAAACGGCAATAATGGTATAGGTATAGCTAGCTGCTCCAAAGTTGTTGTCGCTCATTTTAATCAGGGATCCTAAGCAGGCGCCAGCAAGCAACAAGATGAGAAAATCCACTGCTAGTGTTCTAGCTTCTCGTAGTCGCTGCTTGACAACCCTGCAAATTTTTTGGCTCATAGAATGTCAAAACACAGAAACTAATAAAAGATAAAGACGCCAATACCAAACAAAATGCATCTCCATTCCCACCTATATCGCTAATGATCTAAACAAAATGTACAGTACTTAATGGTACACACCCACATGCTATTTGATATTACAGTAAAAGGAAAGTTGACTGTCAATAAAATGTCTACTTTATAAAATGTCTGTCAAAGCCCCCTCAAAATGACAGTCAAAGCTCCATCATAACCGAAACAAACCTAGCCTTAAGTCCTAATCAACTAGGGTCGGGTCAAAGCCCCTTCAGTGCTTCACAGATTTTTATATATTGGCTCTATAGAATGAGGCACAACATTCTTGCAAGTTTACTCTTCAGAAAGTGTCACACAAGAGAATCAGCTATATTATTTCTGGGGGAACCTAGTAAAAAATCTACAATATTTCCTCAAGAAAAATATCTACTTGTATACACGATATTATCGACCAAAAGAAACCAAAACCAACCCAACCAAGCCTTTAGGACCCAATCAATCGGGGTCGGGTATATAAATTTGCTGTCTCCATTGAGTTCTTTCGACAGCATCGTTTTCCATGATATCCAAGAAACCTAAGACTTTTTGAACTACTGCCTCCAAAGTTAATTGGATCTACCCCTGACTTTTCGAACTACCATCTACCATAAGTATATCACTCATCTTAACAACCGCATCGACCGATCTACGATAGACATGTCCAAATAACTTCATCTATTTCTCTCATCTTATCTTCTATCGGTGCTACCCCTTACCATCCTACAAAGGTTTTTGTTTCTATTTCTATCTCGCAAAGTCTTACCATGCATCCATCTCAACATGCTCACTTCCACTACCCTCATTGAAGAAACCTAAAACAAGTTTCTAATGGATACAAAATAAAAGAGATTCTTGAATATTTACCTCCCAAAGAAGTACTTGTACTGCAGGAGAACACCAGGGGTTCTTCGATTGGACAAGTCCCTCGACCTTAAGAAATTGTGTCGTATGATATCCCGCTGAAGCTCCACATTACTTCTCATATCCTGCCATACTTCTCTGGCAAAAGATTGATCCCCAAGTTCAGCATTATCATCTATTTGGTCATTAAGAGTTACTCGTGCAGAGAGGATGGCAAGTCCAGCAAAATTTTGCAGCATATCTGGGGGTACACGATAACCATTATGAAGCATCCATCGCACAGGAAGCTCTCTGGAACTTATGCCTGAACTTGTAGACGGCTTAACTATGTCCTCCAAAACATCGATAAAATAGTCTGGCGGATTTACACGCTCTGGTACATTGATTCCAAGGCCTGCAAAGTACTCTTCAACTCTCCTTACCGGTCCATGATACACGGTAAGGCCACCTTTGGCTAGAAGTACTAAATCATCAAACATCTTGAACAAGGTGTAGCTGAAACAAGTACGTACAAGGAAGATAAAGAGTTAATTCAACAAACAGCTAGAGTAACGCACTACCATAAACGTTGTCACAAAAATTAATTCAACTTTGCTAATTTAGGTTGTGGACTTGTCACCTTTGTTTTGTCCAAATTTCCACCACCTCAGCATTTTAAGTAATCTAGGTGATCTTAAGTGGTGTCTATGCTAGACAAGTAGACATACAAGAGTAAGGAAATGAAAAACATGCGGTCCTCTTTTTCCATGCTCAATGACAGGTGGGACTGCCCTGGCAGTAATTGGCAGCATGGTCCACAGTGAATTGCTTGTTTAACCAATCTTTCATGGCATGCTGCCATGTGTTCTCTAAGTATGTAATTCGATCTTGCCCCATAGTTAGAAAAGGTCTTTGACTTTGAACACTTCCCATGAATGCCATTGGCAATTCAACGATAAGATATTTTTTGTACAATTATATTCTCATAACTTGTGTAAAACTCCTTATTCCTTAAAGTTTGGTTGTGGAAATATTAACATGGGATTGGAACTTGATCTTAGCTAAAGTGGTTTTCCTCCCACGTTTTCTAAAAAGATCAAAGGTTCGAGCTTATGGAGAAGTAACCATGCCCAATTGTACAACCTACCTTACTTATCCGTTAAGGATGAGTTTCTTGTTTGCTAAAACAAAGCTTTTAGCACCCCTGATTTTCATTTGCTAAAAGCAGTAGGGTGATTTTAGCATCTTGATTTTAGCCTATGTGAGAGAAAATTGGCTTTTAGCAACTTAGCTTTTACCTAATGGGAAACAAAAGTGATTTTAGCAACCAAGTTAAACTCAACTTTTATGGGACTTCCCATTTTAGCAAATGGGAAACAAACCCAAAGAAGCACGGATACGGACAGGGGATACTAACACGGACACGTAGATACGTCATTTCTCCAGAACTTAGGACACGGATATTATGGACACGCCGAACAAAATGTATTCTTTTGCATTATAGAGGGATCTTATGAATTTATGTAAAAGATAAAAACATCAGTTCTATCAAATGAACATAAAACCCACAAAAAGTATTACCATTGTGAAGATGCGAATAAATGGTACTATGTAAGTACTCATGAACTAGCCATCAATCGAAATTTTGATCTTTGGACTTCTGTCATGACCCCAACCCGTGTGTTATAGGTCTAATGACCGGCTAGTGAGTCTACGTCACCTTAGGCCTATCCTAAGAAATCAGTTTAGAGAATTTATAAAATCCTCTCATCAAAAGACATTTTCTTGAAGAAATCAAGTAAGCTTGGAAGTACAATTTCAATAGTCCCAGAATATGTCATTGTTCTACAAGTGGAAGAAAAGTATATGCTTTTCGGCACCAATATCTTGTAACAAGAAAATTATAGCAAGTCCAAAATAACCAAGATGCCAACCGAATATGCATATAACAAACGAAGACAAAAACATATAAGACATGTTCACCCCAACTATCCTCATAAGGATGATTCTGCATCCAGCAACAACAAGCTCTTGCAATCAAGACCAACTTCTTAGCTATGTTGTTAGGAAAGAGGTGAGACACACAATACTTTGCTGGCATATCATTTTCCTAAACTGTGGAACTGAATTTTGTTTTGAGCCATTGCAGCATTGGTATATGTCTTGGACATCATTTTAGAAATGTTAACTTTCCAAACATTACAGTCTAACCTCTTAATGTGTCCCTTACATGTCCCAAGAGTGTCCCCACTTTTCCTAGAGTGTTCACAACATGTCCTATTAAAACAAATCTGACATGTATTTAGGTGTGTTTGACATGTGTTCGGAGAATGTAGTGTCCATATCCGTCACTATCGGACACGGATACGTAAGGCTGGTAGATGTGTCCATGCTTCTTAGCTGCTAACATCCCATCAATTGCCCAAAAATAAACATAAGATTACACAATCCGGATGCTGTCAATGAAAAGATTTAAGATGGGTTTCTCACTGAATTTTATGTAAACTCAAAGGCACAAATGACTAGGATGGTGAGCTTAATAATAATAACAATTTCTTTTTGGATAAGCAAGCTTTATTACAACCACAACAACAATAACCACATAATCCCCAATCGATGGGGGTATGGACGGGGAAGGACTGGAGACAGACCTAACCTTGGGCAATACATGCACAAAGTGGCTGTGCTCAGAAATTTTTACCACTTAGGTAGCAGAAACCCCATATGGCGAGTGTAAAGCATGGAATAATTTCTTAAACCTGTCAGTAGAACATGTTGAGATGCTCTCCGAAAAGTTATCCTCAATGCGGAGGGGCTTTCAAATTAAAATGTCTTAACTGTCCCAGTTATATTTGTCTTCACACAGTTCAATAATAGAGAGAAGGAGAATTAACAGTGTCCCATAAATGTGTTTTGGTAAGATATCATTACCTAGGTTGGTGGACAACCATGCAGATATTGACCCCCACAAGAGCTTCGCGTCGAAGTGCTCTTAGGAGTAGCTGAGAAGACGAACTATCCAAACCCGAGGTGGGTTCATCTAAGATCAGAAGTGATGGCTCCATTACCAATTCCAGGCCAACATTTACTCTCTTCCTCTGGCCTCCTGATATTCCTCGTTTCTCTACTGTTCCAACCAACGAATCCCGCACTGCTTGCAACCCCAATGACTCAACGACTCTTTCAAGAATGAGAACCTTATCCTCCTTCAGCAAGTTTGCAGATAATCTGCAAAAATAATTGGGTAAACGAAGAGCAATGAGTAGTGATTGTGTAACTGATATGTATATCAAAATATTATGGAACTAGAGCATGGCATAGAAAAGGAAGACAAGCAATGATAACGCAACAATAATGCGGTTGAAAATTGCTAGAGCAAACAAATTGAGTAAAAGACATATTGTGGTTTAGGGGGAACTCATCAAATGATGACTATGACTAGGAACAAATACCAAGAAGATTCAAAACCCTTATATCAATCATCCATCCGTATCTTCAACGAGGGTTTGATCTTTGATGAGATCCCATAATTACTTACAAGCGCACACAGATATTGAATGAGTGCAAATATAGCTGTCAAAACTGTTACGAAATTGACAAGTTGAGAAGCTTCGTGATGAAATAACACCAGTGCATGAACTTTAAAAGGAATATTTCCACATCACCTTTTAAAGAGACTTATGAGGGCCCTGCAAGAAGCATATGTGAAGACCTATATACTTTGGATTTGAAGGCTATTGATGTTTTGGGCCTTTTGGCTCCAGCATTCTTTTGTACATGTGTAGCATCCCCTTGATGCCTTCTCTATAAAGTTATTGATTATCAAAAGAAAAATAACCTAGAAACAGTGTGAGATATGTTATGTCTGTCCAATACTTCAAATCGGCCAATTATTGTTTTATTGCACAATTGCAATAAAAATACGTAAAGTATCTATTTTAAATGCATTGTACATTGAACACACTTTCAATCCCAGGGGATAACTAAAATAGAAGGCAATTATCCTTTTTTGCTGAGTCCAGTCCATCCGTATCTAAAAAATGGGCGGTTTGGTGGGTATAACGTCTAAAGCTGAGTCCATTTATACGCCAAGCTACAATGAGGTTGCAATATGGATCTATAGCATTGCCGTTTGAATGACAAAATTCACCAGGCATTGAACCATTCAAAGTAAACTGCAGTTGAAATCTGCCACAGAACTCAATATGACATACCTGCACCTAGCACTGAAAAAGAGATTCTCCTCCACAGTCAAATTTCCATGCACAATATCATCCTGTGGCACAAAACCGATGATTTTTCTGTACGAGTGGATTGATTCATTCTTTCCATTTATCAGAATTGAACCAGTCATCTTGCATCCAACTGTTTTTCCCACCAAAGCAGAAAGGAATGTCGTTTTCCCTGCCCCAGAAGGACCCATGACAGCAGTAATGCGGCCAGGCTCTATTTTCCCAGTGACACACCTCAGAAGATATTTGTTTTTCCCTTTCAGAGTAAGAGTAAGGTCTCTAAAGGAAACCTCAATTACAGGCCTTTTCCTAATCTGTGGATTGCTAGCCATTGAAATTACTCCTGAGAAGGTAAGGTTTTCCTGCTGCATAGCTTTTTCTCTCTCCAGTTGATCATAAGCATACTTGAAAATCTGACTATTAGAATGTAAATGACTTTTCTTTGGCGTTGGCCGTTTTACATTTTTGTCTTCAACCTCAGTACCTGCATTGCGAATATCAGGATCCTCTTCAGTTGCATGTATCTCCATCATCACACCACTAGGTTTTGCAGCAGATGACTGCTCCAAGGAACTCAAAATAATTGCATGCGTAGTTGGATCTAGATCATCATCTGTCTCAACTTCAATTTGAGTCAAAATCCTGAGTTCCTCTCCAGGTGTCACAGTTTTTCTACGAGAAAATGTGCGCGAAAACTGACTTTGCAAGCCCCTAACATGATTCAAAGCAGCATTTTTAGCAGATTTCCAGCCCTTGCGTGCCTGTGCTTTCTCCCTCACACTTCTCGCTGCTGCTTCCCTGGATTTGGCATGTCTTCTTCCCCGAATGCTAAGAACTTGGTCAGAACAATTATAAATAATAAGCAGGAGGGCAGCTAAAGCAACCTGCATTGCAAGAGATGGAAAGAGATAAAAACATAGTCAGAGTGAATCTAACACACGATGCATAACTGAAACGTGATGTCCTAGGCTATTAACTGCCAATCGTTTGCATGTAATCTCAAAACAAACACACCATGGAAACGGCTACGACACCAGTAACTGGTGCAAACGACATTACTACCAAGTATTGAGTACTGGAAGTTTGTATGTATACTATACGAAAGTTGAACTTTATACTTCCATCTGTCTCCCCAGAAATTCATGCATCTGTAATGTGTACACCTGCCTTTAATCCTACCAAATACATCAAGTTAGTGTTTCAAGTGTTTATAAGTACTTACTATAAACATGATTCCATACGCATGCATATTCTGATTCACAGTGTTGCCATGACATGATGTCAACTTGAAGCACGCTGCAAGTTTGCCATTAATGATCATCAGACAGTTTTATAGAACCAGCAGAACAAGGGGCATAAAAGTACAAAAGCAAGGCAGTAGATAAATGATTGGTGGAGAGTGAAATATACGATGCAGTAAATAACAACTAGGCAAGAAACTTACGTTTCTCATACATAGAACCCATCCTGCAATAATGCCTGAAATTGTGAAAGGAAATAGCTAGTGTTAGAAAATTAAAAGCGCAACACACAGTAATTCTATATACATAATTGCATATCCCTAAAATATTTACACTGTTCTATCAAAAACATGACAGAACAATTGATTGAAGTTACAACTAAGAAGAACACAGCCAAGTACCGAAAGACTGGGGACAAGAATCAATACCCACTACTGCATGAAACTTTTTCGATACTTGTAGGACAATATGATCCTGCTGAACAGAATACGTCACTACTACGAACAACATCTGTCCAGATGTTAGCTGCACCACAAGTATGATCCGGCTGTCCAGGAGGTAGCTGGTAAAGGTATCTGCACAAACTCATTGGCCATCATCATCATTTGTGCAGCCCATAGACCCATGCATAGCAAGGAAAAGTCTGTTAACAACTGAACAACTACATTATCAACTTACGGATCACACAGGCCGGTGGTTTCGTTGAGCGTCGCAAGTGGGCAATAGGAACCCAATGGGCAAGCTTCAGAAAGAAAAATTCAGGTAGCATCCCAGAAATTAATCAGTCAAATTACCACTGAAGCTTAAAATGGACAACTCATTGTGCCATGCAAATAAAGTCGCTTCCCGTACTTAAAAGAGAGTAAGAATCTTCAAATACTCACGTATCATGCATGTAAGACCCTCAGGGCAGAAAAACCCTTCACAGCAAGCCTGACAATCAAGAGTTCTAGACGGTATGTCCTCGGAATTTTTTAGGTCAACATTCACAGTTGGGTTAACACTACATGCCCAACCTGGCTCACAACCAGATACCCAAGAGGTTATATTGCAGTTCTTGTTAGGCACACTTTGTGTTCCCCCTTCAATAAAACTGTTGAAGTAGAATTTTGCTTCAGCTGCAGTACACAAGCGTAGTGAAATATCTCCTGTTGAACATATTGCAACTATCATGACATGGTGAACAATATATATGGCAGAGTGACAAGGCAAATGGAACAGATGGACTTAGAAAACTGATATTTCCTCTCATTTTTAATTGATTTTTTTTTTTTGTATCACTTTCAATTCTGTTATGCACATGGCTCCAGACCTTGGCTGAAGAATATGATATGTGGCCTTATAACTATGTGTCGAAAGACGTGTGGATATACAACAAAACATACGGAACTAGAAACATAGTGAATAGCATATCCTCGAATCCTAAGCAATCCGCTTGAACTTAATGCTCGGTTTGATTACTGACATTTTGTTAGAGAACAAAAGAAACTTGAAAGTGTAGTCACCTAACTTTTACTCAAAGAGGCAAAGAAAATCCGAGGATCGGTTCATTTCCCATTCAATGTAGTAAATGCAGGAGGAAAAGTAGTACTCCATTTGTCCCAAATTGCATGCCCTTTCGAGGAGTGCAAGCAAAAGTAATATAGTTAGGAGATTTTTTTTTCCAAAAAAATTACACAATTTTTTTCTTCTCAATGAGATCTTTAAATTGGTGTAAAATATTTTTGGAAAAAATGCGAAATGCAAGATTTCCAAGAAGGGGTGAGCAATTTGAGGAACAGGGGACCTTTTAGTGCACAAGATGCACTGCACGGTGTAGGGCACATCATCCGGCCGTCCATTTCGACAATGCACGGCTCGGATTTAATCCAAACAAGCGACGGTTGGATTCAATTCGGATGATGCACTACATCACCATCTCCCGAACCACAGTTTGAGACAGAGGAATCCAAAAGGGTTGACAAAGTGGTCTAGCCATGGGACTTAGGGTTTTGCTCCCACCTAAGGTCAGGTTTGATCCCCTTGCCAACAAACTCTTGGGGGCATTGGGGGTTATTGGTCGTTGCCTCCAGGCCATGCAATTAGTTGAGGAGCATGCATGCTGGCCCCGACATCCGGTAATCAAAAAAAAAAAAAAATTGAGACGGAGGGAGTAGCAAACTAAACTCTTTCATTCTGAAAATTAAAAGCTCAAATGAAACTAGCAAAACGTCATCATATTATGCATTGTAAGTTGTAAGTACAGGTTAATTTCTTATTCATCATAAGCCAAAAAAGTGAAGACCCAATGCACTTCGTACCATTAGTTTTCTGAATGCAAGAACTCAGAAAGGTCAAATTAGAAGAATAATTGAAGGCTAGATCCCATTCAACCTCCCTGGAAAAACAACAGAGCTTCAAAAAATTAGAAGTCAACTTGTATAAGCATTACACAAAAAGTCAAACCCGGTTCCATTCTTGCATAGAAGTTGCAATTGTCCTACTACATCATCATTCGCAAATATACACCAAAAAAAAGCTTCATTAACGTGCTTGGATTGAAACTTGTAAGTTGTAAGGGTTCAAAACAAACCCTTAATTTTTCCATCAATTTCTCGGCGGCCAAACGGGCAAACGGATTAAAGTCCAAATTTGGACTTGAAGCTGGGATACAAATCCTATTACACAACACTCATATTCCAACTCATTTAAATTTTCCTGCGTTTTCTCGTCTACCAAACAGGGAAAAATGACTAGATTTTTTTAAAAAAAAAAATAAAACTCACGGATTCTTGATGCAGAAGCTGGCATTCTTGGTGACTGAGGGGGTGAGAATAGCGGAGGTGAGGTTAGAGAGTCGACCGTAGACAATCTGAGTGAACTGAGGGAGCGGTGTAGAATTGTAGGCTGGATTAGCGTAGTCGTCGAGGACTTGGCACTGGACGAACAGTACAGAAAAACTCAATAGAACAGCAGCAATGGCCACTACGTAGTAGTAGCAGTAGGGCCTTGTTATCATATTCAGAGGAACAGCAGAGGAATGTCTCAGAAATCAATGTGCCTTTGATTTTGTTGTTGGTTCGTTCAACGATGATGATGAAGATTGGTTTGGAGTTTTATTATGTTGAGGAGGCGAGGAGGAAGTTTTGAAATAGTCTTTGGAGGAATACTGGGTCAGTCTGAAAGAGAAGGGAAGACAGGTTCAGCAAGTCCATTTTCCTTTATAAAAATGATGATGATGATGACAAAGGAGGCTTAGGGGTGCTTTATAAAAATGAGAAAAAGGTTTTTTTAGTTTTTTCGCTTTGGTAAAACATTCAAAAAAAAAAAAAAAAAATTTTTTCGTTTGTTAATTTTGCGTCAAATTTTTGTGGTTTATTTTGTTTGTTAATTTATACAAAGATCATGGCAAATGGTTTTGTCTTTATTTCTTAATTCATTTCCCCATTTCTCTCTCTATCTCTCTTCACTTATTACACTGTTTTTCATCAAAACTAAACTGACTCTAACATCTTTTACTTGCAGAATATCTTAACATCTTTTACTTGCAAGAATAAATTATCTTGATTGAGTGTATATGGAAAGAATAAATAAAATTACTTGAATAAAGAAAAGTTAAAATAGAGAAAATGATGGTGTGTATACCATTTTTTCATTCTCTACATAACAAGCTCTAACACTTAATTTTCAGTCTCTTTTTTAATATTCTTTTGTCATACAACACATTCTTAAGGCCATCTCCAATCCTTGCATCAAAATTTGATGAAGAAATTGTCAAAATGAAGCTCCAATTCTTTCATCAAATTAATACTACCAAATTTAGAAAGGACTAAATGTTTCAACAAATTTAGGGAGAATGAGTCAATATCAATTTCTTCACCATATTTTTAATGGTAATATTTCATCAATTCTAAACACCTTTTGTATCCTTTTTTTAAATACAAAGATAATATTTTAAATTCTTTGGTCTCTCCTTAAATACAATAGAAATATTTTATAGGCGTGTCCATTAAAAGAATTTTGAAATATTGTGGGAATTGTATAAATAATTTAATGAAAATTTTAATGATAGTCATTGGAATTCTCGATATCAAATCAAACTCGTGACCATATTTTTTTACTCAAGTTTAGTGAAAAAAATAAATAAAATAGGAAAGGGTTGGACATGGCCTGACAAAGAAAGTCAAGTCAACTATTGTTCCCTTCTTTATCAATCAAGCCGGCCGCATCCACGCTTCTCCTTGGTTTGTTCTCAATCGATTGATCTTGTTTTCTTTGAGCAACAATAATAAGGTCCCAATAGATCATTACTATCCCTTTCCTTGTGGTTGTTTTTCTCCTCCTCTTGGATTCCCACAATTATAATCTACTATAGTTTTTCATTTTGTTCGGTTTGTTGCGATTGTAGAAAATCATATTGATCAGACTTCAATGGACATAAAAGGAAAACGTTTATTTTGAAAGTTGGTACATAATATCCATTACTTTTTTCAAGACGAACCTAATTTGCTCATGCCTTTACCGATGTCCAATTTGTACAAACAAAATAAATTGTTCAAATCACTTTCTTTGAGACGAAACTGGAGATATGCGTCACAGCAGAGTCTGCTGTAACATACACTACGAAGAGAGATTTTACTTTTCATCCATTTTCTAAACACGTATCTTGACGAGGAAAATTGAGTATTCCACGTTACGTATATTAAAACGTGGGTTAGCAGAGTCGGTTATTTAGTTACGCCTCATTAGTATTTTAGGGTTGCCCAACCAAGAAATTACATTTGGAGGTAGGAAAAGTTCAATCAATTGACCTAATTGTATGACGTGCAATAGAATGTTCAACAAGGATGCATTTAGTAATATACATTTAGTAATATACAGCCAGGCA
>CM029280.1:16691470-16715723 GCA_016920895.1 Vaccinium myrtillus | reverse complement strand
TCCTAAATAAAAATTATCCAATCAAATTATCAACAAAAGCATTTACACTGCGCCAAAAAAATTCATTTTACAATTCATTTACAACTTATACATGCCATTACATCTTAAAAGTAACGAAAAACCAACTTAACGACCTGCCTTACTTTGCACATTGGCCGCATTCGCCCAAACTCAATGGATTTCCCAATAGGTCACACATCCCTGGATTGACCAGGCAAGCTTAATTGTGAAGTCTTCTAGCCTTTCACGTCCGCATGGCAAAAGGGCTTTGTGCAAGTTAGGATAATCCATTCTCTTATATCATGAGCCCATCATTGCATAGGGTAGGTGATGGGCTGTCACAATTAATACTTTAGTTTACTATCCAGTATCCACTCTCATTTTTATGATATGATATTAGTGAAATGGTTCTTTTTTTTAATTTGTAATTTCACTCTTCAAGTGTGACTAATGGAATCGGGTGCATGCACGGTCCATGTTGTGCAACCTGGCATCACACAAAGATATCTTTTCGGCGATCGAGACGTTTACCATGTAAAAAATCGAGTATTACATCCGTAACAAAAATGCTTCGATCGGATATCGTTAAATGTCTCGTCGAAACACAAATAACTTGAAAAAAATGGGTTCGGTGGTTTGATCAGAAAATCAAACAGTGAGATATCGTTAAAATCGAATACAAATAACTTGAAAGAATAGGTTCAATGGTTTTGATCTAGTGTTTGTGTCCATTAGTGTTCCATTTCTTTTCAAGATATTTGTGGTTGCACATTTTTTTATCAACACTAGATAGGCAATTCAATTAGATTTGGGTTATTTACCGAGACACCCCACAGTAAGTTCACGTTTTCACCATAAACTCTCTACAAGAATTTAACCTACCACGAACCCTCTATCTTCCAAAACTTTACCCCAAGACCCCTTTCATCACCCTTCCATCTCGAATCTCAAAGTTCTGGTCATGTTTTGATGATTCAACTCATTCAAGTTGTTTAAAACATGTTTTTTTTTTTTGGTAAAACCAAGCTTGAAATTAAAAGAGGTTAAGCAGAACGACATTTCTGAGGCAAAGATAGGGGAGGACAAAAAAGGAAAAAAAGAAAGAAAAGTGTGTGGTCACACATGACCAGCTGGGAGGGGAAAATGAGAAATCTTTGGCACATCCCTCAAACATAGGTATAAACTAGCAAAAATGCAATAAACATAATGAAGATACAAAAGTGCAAAACTCACACAAACTCGCCAAGATGGAAAGACAAAAGATAGGGTGCCCTTGCACAACCCCAAGGATAGGGATAATTAAGGAAATGGGCCACCAAAGATAGGGTGCCAAGATGGCGATACCATGTATAACCTCTCAAAGGTTTCCAATCTCAACAATGGAGCACAACAATATAGAACTCTAACCAGAGGAAATGGGCCACCAATATTTCGCGAGCAAACACGCCTAGTCTACCATTTGCTCAACATCTCTTATCCAAGCTCCAACATCATCATCCAACCAGAGTTGAAATATGCTTTCCGAACGTCACAATTTATGGTAGCTAATGCAAAGGATGACCAACTCTCATGGGACCAACAACAAAGCAACTCGAACCAAACTAGAGTCTCGACTTTTCGGCAATCGACACGCAAGGAAACCCCTCCTAGAACCCAAGGGACACATGCCTAAACTGTCTTTGCTCTCACATGCCTAATCCGATTCCAAATTCGGTCAATCCCAAACGAGTGGTACAATCCGTGCATATAGCACACCGAAATCACACCGAATAAACATCACCCATTTATGTTTTACTCATACATAGAATGATTGTCCCATGTGGGTCCAACATCATAGCAACACAGACCAAGCGAGAAAAGCCCCTGACATTTCGGCCAGACCCAATTAAGGGTTAAACACATGCCTAATCTATCACCAACTCCCCACAACTTCATCCAATTCTTACGCCCATCAAACCCTAAGAGAACTACACACCACGTATAAAGCAACCGAAATCACACATTTATGGTTTACCCATACATAGAATGACTGTCCCATGTGGGTCCAACATCATAGCAACACGGACCAAGGGAGAAAAGCCAGGGCATTTCGGCTAGATCCAATTAAGGGTTAAACACATGCCTAATCTATCACCAACTCCCCACAGCTTCATCCAATTCCTACGCCCGTCAAACCCAAAGAGAACTACAAACCACGTATAAAGCAACCGAAATAGAACCCAGTGGCCAAAAAAATGCCAAAGGTTTCCAGAATGGTATTGATAGGCCTACTCTCACTAATAATGGTAACGGACAAGGGTCAACAAATTGGCCCAACTTTAAAGCTCTGAAAAATGATGGCCCATCTTAATGGCCCAATGGCCTATACCGTAGCCCAATTCCTTAGGAACAAATGGTCATCCCGCCCACTATTTCCTATACCGTTGTTCTGCCTCTGGTTTCCATGAGAAAACCACATTTCAATACCCCATGTGCTTTCTCGTTATAATAAAATGTGGGACCACTTTAAAACTGTGTATTGCACCGAACCAAAACCCAAGTCCTTTTCTTAATAAGTGCAGAACATTGTTTGAACCTAAGTCAGCCCCTTGTGGGCCCATGGAGTGGAAATAATATCAGATTTTGGCTATGCCCAGACGCAAAAGGAGCGTGAGCTGACCTTTCTTCTCAATCTGGTGTTTCGAAGCACGAAACCCAGAACATAGCAGGTCGGTTCCAAACCACCATGTAATTTCCCAAAATACAACCGCAGTATACACACCACCACGGTGGTGATGGGAGTTTGGACAGAAAATTATAGATCCACAACCGATTGGAATTAATCTCGCATGTGTATATATAAAAAATATATAAACACAGAGATTACTCTCTCCTTAAACGAAACCCAGAGGAAACAAATGATGAACCAACCTGAGTGTTGGTAGTTTGTGGCTGATGTGTAGCGTCCATTTCCAGATCTCCTTTGTGATTCCATGAACCCATTTGACTGATACACACATGAGCCTCTCAAGTACCGATTTCCACCAGTTTTCACCGATTCCAGAGCTCAGATCCCCTTTTGTGGAAGTTGTACACGATCCGAGCATTTCCTTCAGGCGGGAGGAAGCTTGAGACCCCCTCTTGAGTGTGAACACCATCGGGAAAGAGGAAGACGAACTCCATTCCAGATCCCCTTTTGAGCATTTCAGGAGAGATGAAGACAAACTCCATACCAGATCCCCCTTTTGAGCATGAAAATGCAAATAAAAAAGTGAAATATCATAGTGAATCAGTACTTGACCGATTAGAAGGAGTTTAATCAAGCCCTACAAACAGAAAGTTTGAGGGGAAATCCAAAAATGTGGCTAA
This sequence comes from Vaccinium myrtillus, assembly GCA_016920895.1. Classification (NCBI taxonomy): domain Eukaryota; kingdom Viridiplantae; phylum Streptophyta; class Magnoliopsida; order Ericales; family Ericaceae; genus Vaccinium; species Vaccinium myrtillus. The sequence continues at coordinate 16,712,375 of CM029280.1, read as the reverse complement.
AATTTTAGGGGGAGTGCATTCTCTCTCCAACCTAGAGAGAGAGAAGCTCTCAACCCCACTACACGTTTTATTTAAAACATGTTTTTAAGGGTACTTACAAAAAATCAGTTAAAAATATGACCGAGAAGTGCTTAATCCAAAAAAAAATTTCATGTATGAAAAATTGTTTGGATCAAGCACTTTCAGGTCATATTTTGAGCCATTTCTCGCAAGTCTCCTTAAAAACATGTTTTAAACAAGATGAACGGTTTGGATCATAAAAAAAAACTAATGGTTCTAGACGGTTTTAGACGGAAGGGTGACAGAAGGGGTCTTGGGGTAAAGTTTTAGAAGATAGAGGGGGTTCGTGGTAGGTTAAATTCTTATAGGGGATGTCTGGTGAAAAACGTGAACTTACAGGGGGTGTCTCGGTAAATAACCTATTAAATTTTCATAAAAGGAGGAAAACTTCTCGTAAAAACACACACATGCATAAAATTGTTGTTACACTATTCAAGATCATTGAATTTTGAGGGTCACAAGTAAGGGTGCACTTACATCGGGCTGTCAAAGATCATTACACTGTCCAAGATCATTATATTTCGAGGTTAGCAAGTAGGGGTGCACGTACACCGGGTTGGGCCGGGTTTGGACCGGACTTATACTAGATAATAATAAGATTTGTGCATTCCAAGCCTGACCCATTTATAATCGGGTTTCATTTAATATATCCAATCCAAATAAAATTTTTATTTCCCAACCCCGTCCACGCAAGCCCATTTGTTTTTCTAAAGCATGGTATTACGAATATAAATTAATCAACCATAACGTTCACATTTACAATTCACGATCGTAATAATATTCTTTAAGTTCAAAGTTATTATAAAAATATTAAAAATAGACATATAAATTAAATGCAATTAAAGTACTAAAAAAGATGAAACTCTCAAACATGACATCTATCAATTTCTATATATAGTATTAAAATAAAATCGGGTCGGGCTGGGCTTAAAAGAAATTTTTCTCAAACCCAACCTATTCAGTAAACGAGCTTAAAATCTCAACCCAACCCGAACCTATAGGCCTAAATATTTATCTCAAATCTTAAAAAATTGGGCTAGATTGGGCGGGCTGGCGTGCACCCCTAGTAGCAAGCATTGGTGACCAACCGAATCAATCAACCATATATAATGTCGATTCCAACTAATCAATCGTGGATTCTCTTGAAATATAACTCGTGACGTACGGTGATACAGGTAAAAGTCCAAAAACTGAAAAGTCGTAATTTTTTCTTTTTGTTTGTTAATGAAAGAACACTGTAGGTGAGACGTTTTCTCAAGCAATTAAAAGGCAACTAAAAATGTAAAAACCCGTAATTTCCTTATTCTTGTAAGTTTGTGGTTTATGACCATGTTGATAGTATTTGAAAGGTCAATTTATGACTTAGCTGCCGGAATGGCTGTTTTGACTTAAAGTATGAAATTTTTTGTGTGTGGGTTGGCATATTGAATCAATCTTTGTAGAAATGTTTTTTGGAGGATTGAAATAAAACTTTGTGCAAGTCGATAGGGTCTAAGGAGCCATTTTTTAAAGTGCGCTACTTTGGGATTTTTCATATTTATTTTTTGGTGGGGAGAGTTAATTTTTTATCTATTTCAAATGAGCTTCCACCATGGTTTCCGAATGGGAGGTACTTCCTTACATACATGTAATGTTTTAATGTCATGCTCTTGATTTTCATCATAATAAAATAAACATTTCTCAAATAAAGAAATACGATACTTCATACATTCATTCCCAAAAGTCTCACCATAACATCCCAATACATCCAAAAGGTGGAGTATAAGATACGTACCCGTATCCCATATGAAAACATGAATTACGTCATTACATTTCTCCAATGTCAAAAGAGAATAAAAATAAATTGAGTTACAAGTTTATCTCCCAAAAATAATGTTCATGAGAAAATCAAATAACTCTTCTTTATATACTTTCAAAAGCCCGTGCACTCCAAACACTCTAACTCATACTCCTTTTCTATTGACTTGGACCACTTATTGGCTCTAAGTGGGTCAATACCATGATAAAAAGGTTAGTTATTTGAGTTTTTAGAAGTCCCTTACCCATATTCATTCACGATGGACTCAGCTCGTTAAGGGGATTAAGGAGTGAAAGATTTAAATCTAGGTTCAAAATGCTATACAATATTTGCTTTTGTAGTCGCTTAACACTCTTATTTTTTATTTTTTTTTGGGTAATTTACTCTTTCTCTTTCTTATTAGACTCCAAACTCCAAACTTAAGATAACCACACATTCGCTGTGCCACTCTGACTATTTTATGTATTATTAGCTTCTTAAATCTTAGTAATAATTTTGGTTGGAGTTAGTAACAAACATGTTTTTTTTTTTTACATTCTCATTTATCAATTTCTTTCACAAACAAACAAACAAGCATGTGTTGTTGTATCCTATACAATTATAATAAAATGATTCATATACTTTTATTGTGTTAGGCTAGAATAATCTTAATGTACAACTATATTACATTGCAAACAAAAAACTCCATGGTATAATAAGTTTATATGTAGATAAATATATGTTTATCACGTCGCTCCCCTCGGGCCAAAATCCTGGCTCCACCATTACCTACATATTATGTTCCCGTCGAACAAACATACCCTTAGATTGTACTATGTTTTTTTGTTTGGGTCTTTATGTTTTAAGACTGGGCATTTACTTCTATTTTTTAAAATTAAATAGTTCTAAAAATTTATTTTTCGTGTATTAGTTGATTTATATTCTTTAGGTGCCCATATTACTCTCCTATAATGAACAAGTTAATGACCACAAGTTAGCTCTTGGGAACTCACAAGGGTATTTTTCTATACAGCTTGCATGCTACTCATACATAAAGCATTTGCACACTTTTATTAGGAAATGCATGTAAATCTTATCTATACTTGTCATGCATGAATCAGCTTTGGAAAATGACATATTTTAGACTCAGCTAGAAAGCTATATTTTCATAGCAATACTCAATAAAGATAGCGAAGTCAGCAAAACAATGTGAATGGAATTTGTAAGTTTTTTGAAATTTCGGCCTTAAGTATTTGAGTGAGACGTAAAGACAACTCTCGAAGAGTTACAAATTTGGTGCTATACCCGTAATCTGGAACCAGAATATAGAACATGTAGGTCTAATGGGAAGTCAAAATTGGTTCTAAAATGGCACAATGTCAGAATGGGTTTCTATCTAGAACTAAGAATGACTTATAGCCATTCTCACCACATCACCAATTAATACAGTGGCAATGCCAGCTTGGAAGCCGTGGGGAAGCCCGACACCATAGGGAAAAACATTTCAGCTACACGAAGTAGCATCAAAGTTCTCGTTGTAGGTGGATAATTTTCCCCTTCAGTTTTCTTTTTTAGCAAATGAAACATATATTACCAAAAAAAACTAAAGCATAAAAAGTCACTCAGCTCTGATATCAGACCTACCACTCCGCTTGTGTTAAGGAACAAAAAGTCTCACATTGCTTAGGAGTGAAATGAGTGATCACTTAATATATGCTGGGACCTCTCCACTCATTGCCAATTTGTTTTGAGATGGATATAAAGTTACCACACGATATCAGAGCGGGACCCATTCCACTCCACATTTAGAAAAAAAAAATCCACAATCCACACTCCACGATGACAGACCAGCAAAAAGGATGCACGATGATAGGACCCAAAAAGTGGCCACACGTGTTAGACCTCAAATGCGGCTGCACGTGAGGGGGAATGTTAAGGAACAAAAAGTCCCACATTGCTTAGGAGTGAAATGAGTGATCACTTAATATATGCTGGGACCTCTCCACTCATTGCCAATTGGTTTTTGAGATGGATATAAAGTTTCCACATGGATGTGGGATCACCAGTGGATCATGCTCCCGCTTAGGGATGTCAACGGGTAGGGTATGGATCAGGGGACCCTATTCTACCCCGATCCCCAATTGGGAAGTTCTACCCCATCTCCACCTCCATACCCAAGAGGGATAGTGGACAATCCACCATACCCGCCTCCAATTGGGGATCAGGTATATTCGGGTAAATCCATATCCAAACTAATTGAACAAAAAAAAGAGAGGATAAGATCTAATTTATGTGTTATATACTAACAAAAACAACCATTTAAAACAAAATAGAATAGAAAGTTGCGAAGAAATAATAGTCTATCAAGATTATATACAATTTTAAAAACTACTATCATTAAACTTTTTTTTAACACTTAACCATATATACTTTTAATTCGGAACAATATACATAAATTATAGTAATATGCATGCTTATATATATACACACATACATATATATTTATATACTACTATATGCCAGCATATATACATACAATAGTCATAAAAATATGTATACAATTTGAAACGGGGCGGGTACAGGTATCACAAAATCATCCCCGCTCCATTTTCAACCGGGGATTCTTTAAGTTCTACCATACCCACTCCTATTGGATGAAAAATTGAATAATATCTGCCTCCAAATAACCGGGGGTGGGGCGGGTATCCATCGGGTTTGGGGAAATTGCCATCCCTACTCCCGCTGTAGTATCACCATTGGATCTTTCGACGCCTTCATCGTGCCGCTAGAGAGCTCAAGAAACTATCGATATCGCTCAATCGACCAACTCCAAGAGCCAGTACCCAGATCTAGAACTCCAGATCTAGGTTTCTGAAGCCCAAAAATGATGGGAAGAGTGGGAGATCTACCCCCACTAAAGAGGGAGGCTCAACCATCTCACAACCATGGAGAGAGAAGAGGAAATGAGAGGAGAGAGTAGATTCAGATAGTAAGGGGCCGGAGAGATGAAATCTGGGCCATCCATCAGAGCAATGGACGGTCTAGATGCGCACAGCACCCCTTGCATGGGCATAGTTGAAACTTTATTTTAATTAATTTTGACATAATTTGTCTACATAACAATTGTAATTTGGATACGTGAATAACCCCAACCTATAATAATTCCTGGAGTTGTTACTGCCAATCACAACTGAAATTAACCAGAAAACCCAACAGATAAAGCTACACAAGTTTGCCGAAAAATTGCTAGAAAAAAAAAACCTTAACCGGAATTTGCAAACCTCACCAGAATTAGAGAGAGGGTGAGATAGAGAGAAAATCATAAAGAAAAAAACTATAGATAACTTTATCTCTGACTGAAACAAATAACATAAATACAAATAACTTTATCTATTACTAACGTTGAGCACTTCGTTAAATTTAAAACTGTTTAATTCTAAAGATAGACCTAACCATCGGAGAACGTGTCAAAATTTGGCAAAAATACACTTTTTAGTGCCAAATTATTGTAACGGCTGTAGCCATTTTACATTTACTATTGGTCTTGCTCTAATGATTCCTCATATGGTTCTTGAGAACTCACCTTGATTTCACTTGATGATTCGAGTCGTTCATTTTTGCAGCCTCAATTGATTTACTATCCATTCAAAATTTAGGTCGATCAGACAGGAGTATAGGTTTAAAAAAACATATATACTTGTCGCATGAAAATGAATGGTTAGACTCTTACCATGCATTCTTTTGCAGATTTTCAATAGTCTTGACTTCTTCGCATGAACGATAGCAACATTTAGACTATCAAAATGACCAATTCATATCGTTGAATAGAACCATAATATATCTCGTATTGCATCTCATGTATAAAGAACACAAATCATCACATTTGAGGATCTCGATTCCTTTTGGGAGTTGAAAACAATATATTCCGATTTTTGTTTCTTCTTCCTGGCAAAACTTTTGGCTTCTAATGTCTTACTTAATTGGAAAATTGTAAACAAATATCTTTTTTTGATCTCGAAACTTGTTTTATGCAAGGAAGATTGTGTTTTGGTCATCGATTATCTTAAATATGAAAAAAAAAAGAAAATTAACTTTTTATGAGTGAGAGTTTATTTAAATGGAACTATATTTATTCTCTTCTTTTCTTTTAAGATTCAAGTACATATTGAAGCCTTCATCTTCATCCATGACTCAGCGAATACACCTTTTTTCTTGCACAAGTGTTATACGGAAATTGATACCCCCCCCAACTGACACCTCCTTAATGACTATTTTACCCCTCCTCCCATCCTTTAATTACTTTATATTATTTATATTAATTCATTTATTTATATGAATTCATTTAATTTTTGAATTTATTTCTTTAAATCAATTCATTTAATTATTTAATTTAGTTTTGAAATTATTTATTTATTTATTTCAATTTTTTATTTAATTATTGTTGATACCCACCATCTAATTTTATTTAATTCTCGTCGCTCCGGATTAATAAAAAAGGCCTACTATTTTTAAGTCCGACGAAGCGAGACGCGTGAAAAAACATCAGCAACCTCGCATTGTAAAATACACGCCACTACATGAAAAATGACATATCCTGGGATCCGATCGGACAATATCGACCGTGTGCTGGCAAGATATGCGTGCCATTGATATGTGTGCCCAATGATAACCCATTCACAGAAGTGAATTTTGTGTGCCTGATATCAATTGTGTGCCCGATATCAATTGTGTGCCCATTCACAAAAGCAAAATTCAGGAAGTGAATTTTGTGCCATTCAGAGATATAAATAAGTGTGCCATTCAGAAGCAATATAAAAATGTTAACCACTTGATATGTGTGCCTTCTAGCTATAAATCAGTGTAGGAAAGGTTTGGAAAAATCACTTCGTGCATTTTTCACTTTATTCTCCCAATTTGAAAGTGAATTTTCACTTCGTGCAATTTTCAGTTTGTACTTCACACATTCATTCTCCCACTACTTCATACATTCACAGAACATCTCGCACTATTTTTTCTTTTTTCGTAATTCATCGAACAACATAAGGATGACTACTACTATTCAGATGGTTGGTCATTTGAGAATGATGTTCCCAGTGAGGAGAGCATCTCCTACAACTGTCGTGATTATACACCCGAATTTAGCACTGATCAGGTTAGTTATTTCCGTTGTTCTTATGCATATTCGTCATTTATTTTGAAAGTTGATAAAATATACCCTTGTACCGATTATCAATTGAATAATAAAACAAAGGAAAAAGACAACAAAAACCTCTTGCGAAAGCTGATAAAAAAAAAAACTGTAGTGCTGTGCTTGATTATTTCCGTTGTGCTTGGTATAGATTGTTGTAGAAGTGGAAATATCTCCTTTGTGTGGGAATTGAAGAAAATAGGGGCCATTTGACTTGGTAGCCCATTGATTTCACAAGTGAATTTAGTCCAATTCGTCCAAAAGTAATACTTTTTGGCCCTTTAGGAAAAAATGCCAAAGTTAGGTGTAAACAGAATTTGGCAGATGAACTACTAGAGTCATTGAGCTATTTCCGACGTACAACTCCAACACCAAATTGGATGGACTGTATGAGTTTGGGGGTGGTTATCGCATCACGGTACAACATTGTTTTACACACATTTGACACGAATGTTGGATTTTGTTATACTCACTTGCCCCTGAGATCCCCTCCAGGTCCAGTCCAACACTGCAAAGAAATAGCTATTGCCAGTATTAACAATCACTTCGTGCAACTTTTTTTGCACCGTCATCACCCTGTACCACTCATCCCAATATGGTGGTGGGAGCATGCGTCGGATGAAGCTAAAGGATGGGCTTTAAGTTATGATCTTAATTTTTGGTTCCAAGCACTAGGCGTTGTGCCGGGACAACAATTTGGAGGCAATATTGATTAGGGCTGAACATTGTCAACGTGATTATAATATTTATTCACTTTAAAACGTGATTGTAATATTTATTTACTTTTAAGCGTGATTGTAATATTATTCACTTTTAGAAGTTTTTTTAAAATTTATTATCATTGTTAAGACAAAATTAATTAACTAATTAAAATAATATAAAGTTTCTAAATTAAAGTCAAATTTATATGTCAATGTTAAAAAATAATTTCCTTGCAAATGTAACTTGAGTAAACTAAATTAAATAAGTAATTAAATAAATAAACTTAAAAGATAAAAAGAAAAAAAGAAAAGAAAAAAAAGGAGTTTGGCCGAAAAAGGGGTGTGGGCTGGTGTGATGGGGGTATTAGGGGAAAGTGGGGTGGGGCCGGTAACGGGGGGCGCCTAACAGCTCTCGTGCTTGTGGACGGCCCGCGGAAACGGTCCGGTTTCGCGTTTGAAAAGATTGTGATTGTTAGAGTCGCCACTCGGATTTGAGGTCCGAACCCAAGAAACCGATAAAAACATGACTCGTTTGCCCATTTGAAAAAGATTTCACTGATCTTGGCGGAACCAAAGATTTCTCGGATTCGGGGGTTTGGTTACGAGAGGGGAAGGGTTTTACGGCACCCCTCTCGCCTAGTCCGTGAACCGGTCTCTACTCAACATTTTGTGAGATTTTGGAAATGTTTGAAGTTCAACTTTAAACACGAAATGGGGGATACAGGAATGGCAAACACGTAAATGAATATTAAAACACCAACTAAGTGATGGTGAATGCTTGTGCGAAGTGTACAATGCGATGACGGAATGGTATAAACAAAGAAAATGACAATGAAGGAGAAAAATAGAACTTAAAACACCATTTTGAACAAAATTATTTTTCTTTCTGACACTATTTGCATGTTTTGGAGGGTTTTGATATAGAAATGAGAAGAACATAAAACTACAATGTTGTAGCCCTTAAAATTATCTACGTTTTGATATATAATACGCCCAAAACGGAGTTCGGAGTGAAACATTATGACTGACTTTCTGCTGGGGTGTGAGCGCTCAAGCATGACCTTGAGCGCTCAAGGATAAGGCCTTGAGCGCTCAAGCCCTTCCCAGATCGCCAAATTCTGCTATTTTATGACTTTGAACATTCATACAACCCCAACTCAATGATTATGGTTTGCTTACCAAAACTGGACAGAAACATGAACTTCGAAAGCTTTTACAAGTAAATAAAGTTGTTGAAATCAACTTGGATGATGTATGAGAGATGAGCAGGGGATAATCAGACTGATGTTGATAAAATACTCACTCACACACACTATTATGCACTCTAAACCATGATCCGTCATCAAAGCAGAACAAGATTTGTAAACTGTTAGAAAACAGATTGAGCGCTCCGAGCCTTGGGCTTGAGCGCTCAATCCTACCAAAATGACAAATTTTAAAAATACTTTTCTTGATACTTTTCAGACCTTGTAGGCTCATTTCAAGTATGAGGAACTTGAATGAGCCCACTGGTCTCCCTCAGCAAGACCAAAACAGTGATTTTCACATGGTTTTAACTACCTTTTGGCTTGATCAAGGCTTATAACTTGGCTTTTGATTAGATGATGGTGTAGGGCAATGAGTTTAGAGTGTGTTTGAGTGATTGAGAGACCTGATTGGTTCAATATGATGTAGGATGAAAGTGTATTTGTAAGCAAAAAGATGATTTTGGCTTGATAGAAATGGATTTTGATGGTAGAAGAAGCTTGGATGAGTTTGGTGAGTTGGGACTGAGTTGTGGGTGTGAGAAGTGAGTTGTGATGACTGGAAGAGTATGAAAATCAGCCAAGAGGAGGGTGCACTTGAGGCTAAATGGCCATGTTCTTGATGTAATCAAGTGGGTTTGTTTGAAGGAACTTGAAGGGATGAAATTAATGGGTTGATTGTGGACTGGTGAAGTGTATATGCTCTGGTGGAGGGAGAAAATGGCAGTAGGGACAGCCCCCAAAATGAGTGAGGTAGTGGAGGAGGTTTATATAGAGAGAGAAATGAGTTTAATTTTTGAATTGGGTTTGGGGGGTGATTGAGGAGATGTTCAAGGGTCTAGGAAGTGTATTTAGGCAGTAGAAAACATAGGTAGACGCTCCTCTTGCAGTAGAATATCATGATTAGATGCTCTGCAGAAAACTGATCTGGATCAGAGTTGAGCGCTCAAGGTACCTTGAGGCCTTGAGCGCTCAAGGCTGTTGCTCAAAAGGTAAAACTTTGCGGGGCCGCCCCGGGTGCTACCGAACGCCGATTTTGACGCGGTTTGAAGCGTTTGAAAGCTTGTTGAGTCTACTTTCTAACCCAAGTGGTTTGGAATCCAGAAAATTTATACATCCAAATGTATGACCATTTTACCCTCAAACGGTTGGGAAAACAAGTCGTTTTAGCAACATTCGTGCATCTCTCTCATTTCAAAACGGATTGGGATGAATTATATATCAATAAAGAGGGTTTTGAATGTACTAAAAGATGGTGTAGGCTTGGGTTTGTTTTGAAGAGGTTTTTGGGTGGTTTTGCCAAGTTCCAAGCATTGTTCAAGCCTCGGGTAGCCACGATTGGTCCATTTCATCATCGGGAATGCTCGAGCGCATCCCAGGTTCAAAATTGGGGTGTCTACAGTGTTATATGTTATATTCATGTCTTGTTCATATCCACGCCATTAATGCCATCCCTTTCCAAGAGATAGTAAGAAGGAAGAAAGGAAGTGTTTTCCATAAACAGTTTTGCAGAATAATTTTTCAAAACTTGATTTGGGAAGTAAATGTTTATTTTCCTTTTCAATTTTACTACCTCTTTCTGGCCGAACTTTCTTCTTTAAGTTAACGTTAAAAATCATCCGGCTACCATATTAAATAGTACTACTCACTCTATTTTTATTCATAAAATAGGCACAACTTTAAATTTGTTCATATACTTTTTATAATATTAGTACCATTTAAAAGATATTCACAATACCTTTAAAATGAGACCAATCTTGAAGATATTCACAATAACTTTCTTCTTGTTCATATCAATTTTTTTTATTATTGATAATTTCAATTTTTTTAGGGAAAGTGAAAAAAATTGAGTTTTGAAGTAAGTATTTGAAAAATGGAGAGAGAATGTTGTTCCTTTTGAATTCATTCTATCAAAAAAGACTTATAAATTTAGGGTGTGGTCCCAAAATTTGGTTATTGAGTTTTGGGTATTGAGAAAATGTTGTTACTTTTGATTATCCAAATGCCAAAATTTGGTTATTGGCTAAAAGGTTGTTAACTTTGATTATGCCAATGCGAGCCAATTTTTGGACAAACATTACTAACTTTGATTATTTAGATGTTTTGATTATCCCATTGGGGATGCTCTTAATACACAGACAAGGGGTCCTGCTAGAGGTGGCAAATGGGTGGATTGGATTGGGTTTAGACAGGTTGATATGAGTTATAGGTTGAATATGGGTGGGTTAAATATGGACCAATAATATGCGGGTTGAATATGGATTGAGTTGAAATGGATCAAGTCAAACCTAACCCAACCCATTTTTTGGGAGACTAGAAATGCAGCGACCAAAGTGCTCCTAGTAATAGCGTGAAACTGCAACATCATAGTTTTATCCTCGAGTTTTAGAGAGAGGAAAATTTTCGAGCATGTCATTCCTTACCGAATTCGGGCCAATAATATATGCACCCGTTCCGACTATACCCAAAAATTTAAAAAGAAAACGATCAAAAAAGTGACGAGTTAGAACAACTCGTGATAGATAAAATCTTCTTTACAGATTCGGCGCGAAAGGTGTTTGCGCTAGCGAGATCCGGGCCGTACGTTTCTAACTTTTAACGGCTCGGATTGATTCACTCTCTCTCCTCACTAAACACTATCCGGAATTCAAAAAAAAAAAAGAAAAAACAAAGAGTACGAGTCTTTGAATTCAAGCCGTTCATTTTCGAAATGAACGCCCCGACATAACAAACTACAAAACTCACTTAAGATGGTTTCCATATCAGTCTTTATCACAAATTAGAAATGATGATGATAACAATAACAATAACAATAATAATAATAATAATAATAATAATAATAATAATAATAATAATAATAATAATAATAATAATAATAAGATAGGTTTGGAAATTGAGCTTAAATTAATAGCAAACACAACTTGCTTCCTCAGTTATTAGTAGTTTACCAGGAGATTAAACTTAAGTCGGTTTTGTAGTAATTTAACCTCGGCCCAGACGGCCAGACATGACCCAACCCAAGCACGCAAAATTTAGGAAAAATTTGACCTTTGTTTGAGATGAACAATGAATAATCTTAGAATTTACGAATCAGAACACTTGGCGGGAAAACACACAAGTACGTAATGCAAGAACCCGACACTTTCAATTTTTTAGTTCAAACCCATTTTGAACCCACTTTCAACCCATGCTAATATGGTTTAATACGGGTACAACCCATATTACAATATAGGCAGGTTGGATTGGGTTATAAGTGGACAGATTTGGATGGGTAATGGGTTCATGGGTTGGTTTGTCAATTGCCACCTCTAGGTCCTGCTATGCACTAGGTGTATGGCACCGCACCATACACCTCATCTGCACGTCTGTTGCGAAAATGCACGGCTCGAATCAAATCCAAGCAATGGCTCTCACATGGAGTTGAATTTGATCCGAGCCGTGCATTTTTGCAACGGACGGCCGGATGAATGCATGACACGGTGCCATGCACCTAGTGCACAACAGGGCCCCCAAACCATTAATACACACCTCCAAAATGTTACAAGTTGCCCAACAACATGTATATCAAGCTGACCCCAAGGGGTTGGCAAAGTAGTATTGCCTTAAAACTTAGGACTTTGCTTCCATCTAAGATCTCAGGTTCGATTTCCCTTCTCAGCAAACTCTTGAGGCTACTGGAGGTTATGCCCGGTCGTTATCTCCAGGATTTGGAATTAGTCAAGATGCACGCGAGCTGACCCGGACATCCAGTTATAAAAAAAAAGAAAAAACAATGTATATCAAGCTATATATACCTAACAAAGACATACACTAGACTCCAAATCACAACAATCACAGGTACACAAGTACTAATCAATTGTGATGTGGCCATGGTTAAGGGAAGCAATCAAGCTGCTATTGCTTCTATTTTGAGGGATCACAGAGGCCTTATTCTGGATGGTCGCACTTCCAAGGTTAGAGCTTCCTCTTCTCTCCAAGGTGAAGCTCTTGCAGTTTGTCTCGCGGGATCCATGCTCCACCCTACCCATCATAATCTGACTTCCATTGAGAGTGATAATCAGAGAATTATTAAGCTTTGTTCCACTGAGAATGTGCCGCCTTGGGACTGTGCCACTATTATTGAAGACATCAAAACTCTCTCTCGCTTGGCTTTTTGTTCTTTTTCTTGGGCTCCTAGGAATTGTAGTAAAGTAGCGCATTGGATAGCCTCCCATTGTCTTAAGGGTACCCTTCCCCCTGATTGGGTTTCTAACCCTCCCCCCTCTCTTTCAAGCATTTGTAATTGCGATGCCTCGTATGAGGTTTTTGATATATAGAAATGTCTTCCAGTTCAAAAAAAAAAAGTACTAATTAATTTGGGTAAAAAATTGAAAAACGAATGAAACAAGAACTTAATAATCAATTAGAGTCAGGCGATCGAGATGGTGACGTTGGAATCAATTAAATTATCACATCCATGAAAATTAACCCCTAATATATTTGATTAATCTCCATTAAATTAGACAGTGCATCACACTCGATACCCTTTCTTTTTTTTTAAAGAATATTCTATATGAAGTGACATATAAATTGACTAAAAAATGAAGGATGAACCTTTTAAGAAACATGACTAATATGAACGTGGTTTGTATTACCAAGACAAATATAATCATATTGTAGTTTTTAGAAGGCATTTGACATCTTGTTGGGTTTTTTTTTTTTTCCCAAGAAAAGACATTCATAATCTGGTGTATTTAAAAAGAGGCATACCGCTATGGCAACTAAAGCTAGAATATCCCTTGCACCAATGCGCCCAATTCGAGATAGAAGAATTGCAGCCAAAATCTGAAGAGACTTCAATGCTCTTCTTTACAATAGTTTCATTCCCACCCACCCTCTCCAATTGTTCATTATTATCACTGAGCCCATTGCAATGACCATAAGAGCTTCCTGCCAAAAGGAAGGGAAAAATATCTATGGGTCCACTACTAAGTACTAACAGATGGGAAGCAAGCAGTTCGCATGAAGTAAAAAACAAAGAATATATCGAAAGAATGCATGGCGGGGAAATAAGCAAGCAGTAACTGCGAAGGATGGCTAAACCAAAATAAGAAAATCGAAAGAGTGCAGAACATTCTCACAATAATAAATTTTGAATTACCTAAATTATGTTAAATCTTACAAACAAAAATTCTGTCTTATAAGTAAAAAAAAATTATACCCCAAACAAACTTCCCAACTCCCACCAACAATCTTGAACGAACCAATTTTTAGAAAATAAATAAAAGAAATCCAGGATTATAGTTTCTGAGCAAAGCTATGTTAAATTATGCCAAAATAAGCACAATCCAAGCAGATATCGCTAAATAAAAGGCGCTTCTATGGAGATCATGTAAATAAAGAATCGATAATGTAGGCATCACACTGAAACTAAGGTGCTCGTAAGGAACAAACAGTGAGTAAATAGGCAACATATTTGTCCTAATGCCAAGCTCCTTCATTATGTCAGAGCATTGGACTCGAATAATATCGCGAGTAGTGGAGAGGTTGCCCTTGTACATGTACATATACTAGTATTGGAGCTAACAATCAACCAATGTGGACAAACTCTAGTAAGATCCAGGGGAGTGTCACATTTTATGTTTTGAACTTCACAATAAAATCAATCTTACGTCATAACTACACATCAGCAGTTTCAAGTTAGTACAACTTAGTTTGTGATGCAAACTATTTTGAGCCACACATCAAAGATGGCGAATTTGATGAGTTTGAAGCCAAAATATATTTTGGTTCAATCGACATAATCCAGCATGACCACATGGACACAACCAACAAACAAGCTACAACTTCATGATTGCGTTTGTCTAAAGCCAAACTTGAAATCTAACCCTAACTATAACAGTCATTTCACAATGATTTTATGTCAAAGTTGAAGACACAGAGAATATATCAGAATTACAAATTCAACAAAATAAGAAGTGATCAATACTCACTATCAAAGTCCTGAATAATATCTTCACTGTTCTTTGCCACATCTTCTTCAACTGCAGCCCTTTCCAAGCTAACCTCAGTATCATGTTGCTCATTACTATCACACACGTTCCTGGAAGGCAAAGTCCAAGAATTATCTCAAGGTGATGATGATATCATGGATCTACCTCAAAATTAGGAACAGAATTAGAGATAATTGAATTACAAACTCCATCCCACAAGGTGGTACTTTTTGGGACTGCCACATTTTCACATTATCTGCAACTAATGCACTAAGGCCTCGTTTGATTCGCGGACTAAAACATGTGGGATTAATAGTCCTGAGATTGATAGTCCTGGACTATTTGTCCTGAGACTAATTTAGTACTGAATCTCACACAATCCCCCATTTGATTCATGCAGGATTAACATTGGGATATCCCATGTTTTGGCCAATCCCATGTTTGGTTCCCTAAACTACGTTTCGGGATTAATTTCAAGACTCTGTCTCTGTCTGTCTCTCTCTCTCTCTCTCTCCCTCCAACAGATTAATTGAAAACATGTGCTTGTATTAATTTCAAGATAATTGCACCTTTTTCTCTCTCTCTCTCTCTCTCTTTTTTTTTGTTAAATTTCTCCTGGTTAGCTTTCCATTGAACTTATAAAATGAGCTTGGTTGAATATTGGAACCAAGCTGCAATGGAATGATTACTCCAACGTCTAGTTTGCGAAGCCGATAAAAAAAAAAGTTTAATTTGCCAAGTAAACCACGAAAATAGTAATTATAATTGAACTTATAATCACTGTCAAACAAAAAACCACTACAAAATACCTATTGTTTGTGTTTTTGTTCTTTTGAAAGAAGATAATATGGACATATTAGACCGCAGCCAACTAGGCAATGCTTCAGCTAAAAAACGTAAAACACCACGCTTGAAATTTACAAAAATGAGATGAAAACTCAAAAACACATGTTCATCCTACATACACATTCGGCATTAGTGTGCCTTGTTTTGATCATGTCATGTTTCTCGCTGGAAAACAACCTCTTCCAAGATTCATACGAAGCAAAAAATATTGCTCCTTGAGACATGTACATGACCAATCTCGGAATCAAGCCCCTGGTAAAAATAATTATGAAACGTAGTGTAGCGAAATCAACAATTAGGAAGAAGATCCAGAATATTTACTAACAAAAGTACCCCAAAATGGTGTACCTCAAGTGATAGATGGGTACTCAACTTATCAAGGTTCTCAGATGAGGTCAACATTGCCACCATTCAGTAGCTAGTTACCAATAAAATTCAAGGCAATAATATGGACGGTGGGATCCATGAGAGCAAAGACTAGACACCAAAGCCCATTTAAAAGGAAGCAATAGCCACAAATCAATGGTAATAACCCTTTTCACTGTACTGAAACAGAAACATTATACAAAAAAAAAAAACCCACAACAGCAACAGTAATGAACAGCAGCAGCAGTGACAAAATGCATTAAAATGATCAAACCACCTCTCGACCAAAATGCATTGCAACCCAGAAAGGTAGTGGAGCATAGTACTTACAAATTAAATCTAAAGTAGTGGAGCATAGTTATTACAAACTACACAACAACAAAAATAGTGTTACCTTGTTCGTACAAACTGCACAGCAACAAAAAGGTACCACAAGAGATGAAATTTACCATGGTCAGCACACTTTTGTTCCTAATAGCTTAGAAACCACATTCCAATATAGTTTATACGAGAATCAGTTTCTCTTCCTCCGTCTTAAGGCTGAAAAAATGGTCAACCGTTTGTGCATCTTTGGTGATTCCCAAACCAGCTTTGACCCTGTCCACAATTGAGATTGGAAGCTTAGCCAATTCTGCATTAACTGCACCTCTTTTGGCCGAGAGGTCATGTGCATAACCCATCCTAGCTCCAACCTTCTCCAATGTAGCATTAGATGACTCCAAAGAAGACACAAGCTTGTCAGCGAAATTGGACAATCCAACCATGAGGGTCTCAGATACCTTAGCCTTTTTGTTTGGAGGATCTTCAGGGGACTTGTCATTTTTATTCACCGTTGTTGATCCATCACCATCTTCATTGGCATCACCCTCAATATCTATGGCCTCAACCATATCAGCTGCACTCTCAGCCATTTCCCCGGTTGCTCTATCATTCCCAAAAATAATACACCAATCCTCATAGTACGGGAATGTCTTGTACCTTAGCCCATTCGCATTACTGTCTTTCTAAAAAAATTCCAAATGCTATGGTTATTTACATATTTAATATAATTGACTGAATATGCATTTATGTATGAAAAAAATTACCTTACAATAGTCCTCCCATACTGAATCGCTGTCAACTTCGACCATTTTTTTGGAGTCATTCCATCCAAACCCACTAGTGTTACACATATCCTTGATAGAGTGATAGTTTTTTTTCCATACCTTTATCTTGGATGAAATGTGAGGATAGGCACGAAAGCCCTCGTGCATATTGGAAGAAAGAATTGATAGTTATACACTTTTATCTGGTGGATTATCAGTATGGTAGATCAAGTACAACTACAGTAACTCTGAAATAGATGGATTTAGAATGTTTGATGACTTTCAGCCATTGTAGATATCAAATAAAACACAAAAAACACAAAAATTTCACATAAACAAACACAAAAACATTCTAAACCCACCATTAAAGGTAGTAATTTCACATAAACAAACACAAAAAACACAAAAAACACAAAAATTTTGTACTTGCTCACTGCCGAAAAACCAATCAGTAGCACTCTTCTTCTAATCGAGATGTCTCCTTCATACAATCGGAGAAAACACGAGAGAGAGAGAGAGAGAGAGAGAGAGAGAGAGAGACGAGTACCTGCAAGCTTTGTCGTTGATATCGGCAGATCTGGGTGAAGTTTAGAGAGAGAGGGAGAGGCGGCAGGAATGAGAGAAAGAGGTGATTGTTTAGGTTAGAAGATGTCAATGGCAGTTTTGTAATATTTAACCTTCCCATACGCGTGTTTTTTGTCCCGAACAAATTACTCCCCGGTATTACACAATACCCCCCGTATTAGACTAAAATTATCCCAGGATTGTTAATCCCATGTCATTTTTCTGGAACCAAACAAGGGATAGTGCGGGATTGGATACAAATAGTCCAATCCTAGGTACTTAATACCCGAATCAAACGAGGCCTAAGAGTCAATTTCAGGTATTGATTTCCAACAATACCTTTTCATTCTCCTACAAATATATACACACATAACATTATGTAAGGGACAGTTCGTGAAATAAAAAGTTCCTGCTTTGACTTTCCAAAGAGGAATAATTTTTGGGGGACAACCGAAATATAAACAGTTAAACACAAAGGACATTGAGGTCAAATTATCAATCACTTTTAGTGCAGAACACATAGTCTTCTATTTCTTGACGAACAAAGTGAGGGCCACTGACCTGACAAGGGAGACCAACGTTGAAACATGTTGACTACACATTTCGTTAAGGGTCTCATGTGTCCCTTTCCACTGCTTTGAAGCTGCTTCAGCAGTGTTTACACTGTGAAGGCAAAACAGAAACCGACAACGAAAGTTTAATTAGTAGAACATATTATACAAGTCACTATACATGGCAGTACATATTTTACAGGGTCCCTAATTCCAAACAAAATTTAAGCAGAATGTCCAGAAGCAAACAATACAAAAATAAATGAGTGGTGCATCAGCACTTGTTACCATTGCTGGAGGAGTAACTCCATACGGCAGCATTTGGCAGCAGAGAAATCAGCACTATCTTTTGCATCATTGTCTGCTTGTACATATAACTCCTGCCATTTTCTTTTTGCATCTGTAGAGATACCCTCCATCGAGGAAACATGCCCGTCCAAAAAGGTCTTATTTCCAACAACAGTTTCTTTGAGACGAATGAGTCGTGCATCCACCTGTCAGCATAACTGTTAGTCCTTCCTGAGACGAAAACAAGAGAAGCAAAAAAGTACTCAAGATAGCAAACACACCAAGTCCTTTTGGCTGCGAATGTGATTAGAGACTAGGCCAGTTACATCAGCAATAAGCTTCTCTGCATCGGATTTTGATTGCTCCTGCATTCAGTAAGCTTAAAGTGTGAAGCCCAATTTTTAACTTATCATCTCTGCTCAAGATTCGGAAGATTTACCTCATAAGCCTTCTGAAACTCTACTATACTTCTTGTCTGAATGTCATCAATACTGGTTACCTGGCTTTGAAGCTTTCCTGATTCTTCCATCAGCTTATGGAGAAATCCATTAGTGAACTCTGAGATATTCTTGGAGTGCTCCATGCTTACATTAAATCTCAGCACAATTACACAAACGTGCCAGGAATAAGACATAAAACAACAAAGTCTGCTATAAATAATAGCAAAACAGGCAACAGTAAAAAACTCAAAAATTTGAAGATGCAAAAAAATGGTGAAGAACTTAATGCAAGTCCATAGATCAACTTATTAAGCATCTTCTCTACACGGAGTTTGCAAAACCTTAAGTGGACATTTTTTTAAAAGATTCGACATCAAAGTTGGAATTCAAGCAAGATATGTCACAAAGCACCATTAGATTTAGATATATACCTATGGTGAGGAACTAGATATTCTCAAAGAACATGAAGAACAAATTAATCATACCTGACGAAGATCTCTAGCGAAATGAGCCATTTCTCCTTGGTGAGTTGACAGAGTGCCTTGAAGATCCTCCAAAATAGAATTAGCTTTAACAGCCTCAGCAGCTAAAACCTAATTCACAAATAAACAGAGAGAAAACCAGACGGCATTATATCAATCAATCGTCAATATTACAATAGCATAAGAGAAGCTATTCAAGCAAACATAAAAAATTGCTCTGCTTACTTGCTCAATAGAAGATGCATTTAAAGAAATTGAAGCTGAAATCTGTAAAGTTAGACAAAACAATTGAGAGGCAAAAAGTTAGGGTTCTATTCTCATTACGTGGTACTTATACAAGAGTACAAGAGATAAATTACACTATGAACCTAAACTACTAACTTAATTGTAAGAGTAGACGAATACAATCTAATTACACATTTACACCCACAACTTAACACTCCCCCTCAAGTTGGTGCGAAGATATCAATCAAGTCCAACTTGAACACAATGGGGTGGAAACTCTTGCTGCCAAGCCCTTTTGTGAAAATATCAGCTAATTGATTCTCAGATCGCACAAAAGGCATACATATCAACCCCTCGCTCAACTTTTCCTTGATGAAGTGCTTGTCAACCTCTATATGCTTCGTTCTGTCATGTTGAACAGGATTGTGGGCAATGTTTATGGCAGCTTTGTTATCGCAGTAGAGTTTCATAGGACCATTATCAAAATTCCCAAATCATGTAACAAGGTTTGGAGCCACAAGAGCTCACAAACACCATGAGCCATAGCTCTATACTCTGCTTCTGCGCTTGACCTGGCAACCACTGATTGCTTCTTACTTCGCCAAGTAACCAAATTCCCCCCAAGAAAAGTGCAATAGCCAGAAGTAGAGCGTCTATCATCTACAAAACCAGCCCAATCAGCATCAGTAAATGCCTCCAATCGCAGGTGACCGTGATTAGAGAATAGAATTCCTTTCCCTGGAGCTGATTTGAGATACCTCAAAATACGATAAACTGCATCCAGGTGTGCGGTACGAGGATCATGCATAAACTGACTAACAACGCCCACTGCATAAGTGACATCCGGTCTCGTATGGGCTAAGTATATCAGTTGACCAACCAGTCGCTGATATCTCTCCTTATCCGTGCGCTCCCCTGAGTCTCCCCTAAGCTGATGATTTGCTTCAATAGCCGAATCTGCAGGTCTACAACCCAACATATTTGTTTCTTCCAATAAATCAAGTATATACTTCCGTTGGGAGATAAAAATCCCTCTATCAGACCTTGCAACCTCCATTCCAAGAAAGTATCGCAGTGATCCTAAATCCTTAATCTCAAACTCTTGAGTCAGACTAG
>CM029280.1:16658970-16688970 GCA_016920895.1 Vaccinium myrtillus | reverse complement strand
GGCGCCTAAGAGCTTGCATCTCCCCCTGAGAAAATCCACCAGTATGATCTGAAGTTACTTGAGCCCCAATACTAAACCCAGAGCCAGACGAGGTAGTAACCGCTGATTCTGAGACATGAGCCTGGGCGTGAGAACGTACTGTACCACGACCACCGCGTCCACCCCCTCGCCCACGAGGAGGACGGCCATGTAACTTCCAGCAAAAATCCCTAGTATGACCGGTGTTGTGGCAATAATCACACTGAAGTGACTCACGATCAGTAGACCCACTGCTAGCACCAGACTGTGACTTCCCACTCTGTGAAGTAGGAGTAAACCCTCTGCTAGAGCCAAACTGACCCTGAGGACTGGCAACCAAGGCAGAACGATCAGAAATAGGAGGATGCACCATAGCTCCCCTCCTACTCTCCTCCTGCTGGACAATAGCATAAGCTTCACCCAGAGACGGAAACGGAACACGACCCAGCACCTGCACTTTAATTGGATCATACTCCATGTCAAGACCAGCAAGAAAATCATAAATACGCTCTTTCTCTAACCTCTTCAACCAAGCAGTGGCATCCTCAGTACAAACAGCCTGAAATCCCTGATAAAAATTGAATTCCCGCCACAGTCCACTCAACTCCGCAAAATACTCAGCTACAGACCGATGGTGTTGATCTAAATTACGAAGGCGCTTTCTCAACTCAAAACACTGTGCATCATTACCCTGCTGAGAATAGGTTTGAGCTGCAGTAGTCCAAATCTTGTGTGGAGTATCAAGGAGCAGAAAATTATGACGAATTTCAGCTTTCATAGAGTTAAACAACCAGGTCATGACCAACGATCTTTGAGACTTAAATTTCTTAAGGGCAACAGCCTCTGTAGGTTGAGTAATAGGGCCCTCTATGAATTCTGACATCTCTTTGGCTTCAATAGCCAAAGTGAAGGTGCGAGACCAAAGCAAATAATTTGTCCCATCCAATTTTATAGGACAAATATCCAAAGGAACATTCTCCAACTTCCTTTCAAATTGACCTGACAAATCCTTACCAGAAGACTCAGTTTCAATATTCTTTGAATCCTCAGTTTCAATAGGGAGCACTCAGTCACTGTAAAGCGCTGTAGGGACTAAATCGAGAATCGTACGGCTTTCTACTGTTGTCGTCGGTGGCTGCCTGAGGTCGTCGGATACAAATCACAAGAACCCAGTCGATTTTGAAGATTATAAAGTCAGTTTCGAGTGTTGTAGAGGGTTTGCCGGAAGTTTTCAAGGTCGCCGGAGATGGGAGAACTTCAGACAATGATCGTCGGATGTTGGCGAGTAGGGTACGGTGGTCGGTGAGACTCGCCGGAGGGTAATCGAGATTGAGATCTGCTGTTACAGTAGAGTACTGTTGATGCGAGTACTGTAGCAGTTGATGCGAGTACTGTTGATGCGACTGTAGCAGAGTACTGTAGTAGACGAGTACTGTAGCAGTTGTGGGTGAACAAGGACAGCGTGAGAAAGACTATGAACGGGAGAAAACTCAGCCGTTCTGGAAGAAAACTCAATCGGTAAAGGATCTACGCTCTGATACCATGTAAAGTTAGACAAAACAATTGAGAGGCAAAAAGTTAGGGTTCTATTCTCATTACGTGGTACTTATACAAGAGTACAAGAGATAAATTACACTATGAACCTAAACTACTAACTTAATTGTAAGAGTAGACGAATACAATCTAATTACACATTTACACCCACAACTTAACAAAATCTCCTCTAAACCAGCATTAGAGCTTGCATTGTGCAAACGAACAAGATTTTGCACTGCCTCAAAGTGAGATATGTACAACGCCCCCGAAGCAGTCATTTTTTTCTTCAAATCCATGATGGCCAGTGATAGGAATTTGATTCAACGTCCATATGTGTGCAAAACATGGGAACATAGATGAAGCTATCTCTTGCAAAGCAAGTACTTATAAGCTAGCAGAAAAATAAGATCACTGATTAAAGTAAAATAAACAAAAACAGTTAGATAGATAGACTGAGAGAGGAAGTAGGAAAATAAGTTCTGCCAAAACTTCACCAGTACCTTATTGTGTATGTCCAAAAATGACAGGGTCATTGAAGTGGCTATTGTATTAGACAGGGAACCAAGTTGCAGCACAAGATTGGATTGTAAGTCATTCACAACTGATCTGTTATCAACATTCAGTTTGTCTTCTCTTGCTACACAAAAATATATCAGGGAAGCAGTCAGAAACTTATGAATGTAATCCAGACATGTAGTAGGATATGAAATTTAACTGACATTACGTACCAATTTTTGAATATAACAAAGCATTATCCTGCAGAGATTTCTCCAGGTCAGATCTCAAGACGCATGCTTGATATGCCAAAGCATTTTCTGTTCCACATGGTAATCGACATTAGAAAGATTCAGCAACCAGAAGTATTTCTAAGAAAAAGAAATTCTAGCATACCTGCTTTTTTATGCTCAGATATGACAAAATCACTCTCCTTGAGAGCATACTGGCATCTCCTTAACTCTTCCTCACGCTCCTTGAGAGCGTACTGACATCTCCTTAACTCTTCCTCAGTGCCAACCAACAATTTGCTTGTTTGGTACAAGTTTCTCTGCAGATCAGATCTCAAGACGCATGCTTGATATGCCAATGCAATTTCTGTTCCACATAGTAATCGACATTAGAAAGATTCAGCAACCAGAAGTATTTCTATGAAAAAGAAATTCTAGCATACCTGCTTTTTTATGCTCAGATATGACAAAATCACGCTCCTTGAGAGCATACTGGCATCTCCTTAACTCTTCCACAGTGCCGGCCAACAATTTGCTTGTGTGGTACAAGTTTCTCTGCAAAACTTAGCATTATATTATGAAAGCTAAGTACGACTCGAAAAGTTTACAATGGATACAAGAGGCAACCAACTGTTAAAGTGTAAAAGAGGAGTGGAAGAAATGTTTCCAATACTCAAGCTTTGATTTGGCATGCATTGGATGATGCTCAACGCCTCAAACTACTTGGGAGTTTGCTTAATTATGTTTTAGTCTTGTAGAGTCTTGTTTTAGTTCTGTTTTTATATTCTATATGTTGTTGGTTGGTTTTTTCAGTCAAGAGTATTTTGGCAATTGCCGAATTTGATGGATATGTGTTGTAGGGTGTTAAGTTACCAACTCTCCCAAAAGCTTAAGCTGTTAGGAAATGGGCCCAACAACGTATATCACGCTATCTAACAGTCACCCATGGGTCGGCTTATGGGTCAAGTAATTTGTTTTGTATTTTCTTGTCTTATTTGGGTTTAGATTTTGTCAAAAAAATTAGCAATTTCCTTATTTGAATTAGGAAGTCTCTAGTCTACGTATAAGGATCTCATGCCTCAATAAAAAGCGAGATGAATATTACAGAAAATTCAGAGCTTACAATCTCTTTGATGGATTGTCTGATGCAATCAAACCCTAGGTGGGATGCCTAAGGCTTCTAGGAGTGGTTCCTAGACCTATCTTCTTCAATTCTTCTCTTTTTATTCTTGATTTCTGTTTAAAATCAGCCCCCGTTACTGTCCACTGACTACTATTCATAGCCCTGAGGCCTGAACAACATGAAATAGTATTGAAACATTGCCTAATCACAGCTCCCAAACCGTACTTATATGTTTCCCTTGTAATTTTTTGAAATCCTGTAAGTGTCCTACATCAGGTATATATAACAGGATGAAGACAATTTACCTTGGTGGCACCAAGTTCGCTGCTTAAACCAGAGCATTCTTGAACCTGAGCATCATATTTTTCTTGCAGTTCCTCAAGTTGCTAGTCATAACAAACAAATAACGTGAGGTGACACCAAAAACAAAACCACAGAGCACCACAACAGACGAATCATAGTATTTTTTACAGTTGCCCAAATTTAACTGACCTTCTGATGAATATTGATAGGTGCTTAATTGTACTCAATTAAACCCCCTAACTTATACTCGCGGGTCCATTTATGTTGTTATTTGGTGCGGATTAATTAGTATAATGTGTTTGTAGGATTTGGAGATCAATGAGCCAAATAAAGTGCAATTTGGA
The DNA here is from genome assembly GCA_016920895.1 of Vaccinium myrtillus. Classification (NCBI taxonomy): domain Eukaryota; kingdom Viridiplantae; phylum Streptophyta; class Magnoliopsida; order Ericales; family Ericaceae; genus Vaccinium; species Vaccinium myrtillus. Next base: position 16,684,921 of record CM029280.1, on the reverse strand, counting down.
AAGAAAATCCTTCAATCCCGAATTGAAAAGGAATCTGGACAGCCTTCAGTATTTTGACCATATCTTTTAGCTTGAGTGTCCGATTGAGGCAAGGTTTGCGGCACTGGAAAGGAAATTCAATTTCCTACAACTTTCCTGTTTATGAGTTTTCCAAATTCCAACATCTTGAAGGTCGAAATTGAACTGGAAGCGGGCTGCAGAAGACAAGAACGGGATTTTTGGGAAGTTTGGTTGAGATTGGACTTCCTAAACTTATTCTTTTACTTGGACTCCAAGAGAGTTGTGAGCACTATAAAAGGATAATTCTAGGTCATTATTAGGGGTTCAGAAGTTGAATAGAGGCTCCATGTCCGGCTAAACCACCCATCTAGGGGGAAGATGAAGCCCCGCTCCAAGTAACTTATTTATGCGTAGGGTTTGGTTTTATTTATTCGGATCGATTGCATAACTAGAACTCTTTTGATTTCAATTTTACAGAATGAATTTTAATGCTTTCAATCTGTTTCGTATTCATACCCGTGGTTTTCGAATACAAGTTATGCAATTGTTTTCAATGTTGTGCTTGGAGTTCTGAGATAGGCTATGCTCGTGAGACGGATCGTGCCGTTGGGCGGAGTGACACCGTGCCAGTGAGACGGTCCGTGCCGTGGGATAGTTTATGCCGTTTAACAATCACAAATATTTTCTTGACAATTGTGATTCGAATAGTGGCCCTTACCTATGCATAGTTTTGTTACGTGGTCGGGGTGGATTTGAAACCCTAGATCTCCTCTCCATCAATTTCATTACTGCTTGTTTTAATTTAGTAATTCACAACACCAACCGATCAATTTATTTCCCGAATTAAACTAGAAATTAATCGAAGCTATTGTAACTTAGCCAATCTGTCTCCGTGGATCGATACTCGGACTTAACCACTATTCTCTGGAGTAGTAGTTAATTCTTAGTTATTATAAATATATTTTTGACTCGGCACAACACGGTCAAATATCTATTGCAACACCCATTTGTTCAATCTGATCAGTCATTGCCTGGACATGAAGAAAGAATATAAAATGGTAAGAGGAGAATGCTAGAAAAGTATAGAAGACTAAGAGAAGAATATCATTAAGATTCAGAAATTCAACAATAGAATGATTTAGAAACCTTATATCGCCTAATGGTGTCTCAATTGAAAGTTTACTCAATCCATGTACTAATACCATACATGTATCACAAATGTTCACTGAATATTCAAGCAGAAGTAAGAAATATGACCATGTTAAAGCAAATGGATCTGATTAGCTTCTACGGTCAAGGGGTAGATTAAAAGACTGAAACAAATACAGAGGAAAGACCTACTTGAACAGTGAAAGGAAGAAGAAAGATGAGACCAATCCAGTACCTTCTTTTCACTCTCTTCCTGATAGTATCGTTCCTTGGGTATGTAGACGACCTACATAACAAAAGAAAAATGAAAAAAATAGTTAATTATGGCCATCTTTCATTTATACCAGCGTCAGTAACAAACTTCTCATAGAGTATCCACTGAGATGAAATGCCAAAATTACTGGCAACATGAACCGAAGTCTTATACAAAGTTCAAATTCCGAAGAATCTAGCACGTGATGATTTTAGAAGTGGTTTCAAATTAGCTTTTCCTGCCCCGTATATGTTGACCGGACTTGTAATAGCAATACCATGATTACTAAAGCAGTCTAATGAACACAAGATGCCAACTCATGCAAAAAATCTCAATCAGGGGATTGTACATGGTTAATTGGTTTGAAAACATCAACAAAAGGATAACGATATGGAATGCAAATAAAATTGGAAATGTGGGTTGTGGAAGTCTCATGTTCAACGATTACAAATCTGCGATTGTGTACGCTATGGAGATGTTCCTGATCTTCAATCTTGCAAATTTGCAGATCATGTGGTAAACGCTATTGATTCTAGATATTGACACAAATGTTAAAATAAGTATCTAATAAACTATCAAACTTAGATCTCAATGAGACGCATCTAAAAAAAAAAAAAGAAGAGGCAGACAAAAACAGAGAAGAAAGCTCAAAATATAGGGAAAATAATATCATAAATCAACCTCTGGTTTGTTTCTAATATTTTTTGCCCTATGTGCGTAATCCAGAGTACTCAATGTCTCCTCCAAACAATGTACTGCAGGTGATACTGTTGCGATAATGCATGTCTTAGTTCTTCCTCCCAGGGAATCACGAAGCAGACGGGTGAGCTTGCTATCCCTGAATAACATGGTAGTAAGAAAATCGGGAACAACAATGAATCTGAGAAAAAGAGAAGGACAAGCTAAATTTTCAAAAACAACTTTACCTGTATGGTATGTGCCCAAGATGCTCCACTAGAGCATTAATAACTCGTCCAAGTGTAAGCAAACTTTTGTTTATCTCTCCTGCTTCTCTTGCACGACCCTGTCAGACATCATAACTCATGCTCAATTAAAAGCATAAATAGAAAGGAATTATCAAACATCTACATAGATGAAAATGAAGAAAGACAGAAAAAGCCACTTAGATATATATATATACAAGAAGTTTCCTATGAGGGCTCCCTCACAAAAAAAAGTGCGGGAAAACAATTGTGAGCCGTTGGATCCCGTGAAAGGCATAGGATCCAACGGTTCACAATTGTTTTCCCGCACTTTTTTTGTGAGGGAGCCCTCACAGGAAACTTCTTGTATATATATATATATATATATATAGAGAGAGAGAGAGAGAGAGAGAGAGAGAGAGATTTCTTTATCAATTGCAGTCCATGTACTTGCACCAAAGTCCAATCTGCCCCAATAGCAACCAAAGGGACAGGTTGAAGCCTGCAGACCTCAGTGAGGATGGGAAAATAACTTATGGATCCAAGGTTTAGTATGAAGTTCCTTTGAATGTCAAAATACCTCCCTAGCACCTGAGCGAGAAATATTTTCCAAACCAGCTAAATCAACCAGATTCAACTTGCCATATTTGATAGGGAAAATTTCATAAAACCCCCCAAACTTTGACCCAAATATCAAAAAACCTCCCAAACTTTCAATTTTTTCAATCGTACTCCCAAACTTCACTTCCGTTATTCAAAAATACTCCCACCGTCAGGATCTGTTACCTAACTAACGGAAAATGCTGAGGTGGAGGTTAACGGACCCAAAAATCGTTAATAATTTGGGACAATTTCATAAAACCCCCCAAACTTTTACCCAAATATAAAAAAACCTCCCAAACTTTCATTTTTTTTTTAAAAAGCTCATTCTTCCTCCTCTCTCCTCCAATTCACAGGAAAAACAGAGGGGGAGAGAGAGAGAGACCCTGAGAGAGAGAGAGAGACGCCCGTCAAACCTCTCCTGCTCTTTGATATCCTGCATCGTCATGAACCCTTTCTCCATCCACGGCTTAAACACCTCCATAACGTCCAGGTGGATCCCGCCGGTGTCCTGAATCACGAAACGCGACTGCTCGCCGAACAGTCTCACGTGGTAAGCTAACCACTCGCGTATCCTCTGGGGGCTTAATTGTCCGTATAATGACGAGTCGTGGTAGAGGTAGTCTCACTTGGGGGAGAAGAGAAGCGATTCGGGTTTAGGGTTTCGGGTTTTTAAGTCAGGGCTACAATGGTGTCGGTGACGTTGGATTTAGTGTCGTCGTCGCCGTTGGTAGAGGCGAGGAGGAGGAGTTTTCCGCCCTAGCCATCGTGGCCCCAGTCGGGGAGGACTTTGTAGGCTGCGACAACGGCGGTGGGGGACGAGGAGTTTTATGGTCGCAACCGCACTGTCACGCTCACCAGGTCTCTCTCTCTCTCTCTCTCTCTCTCTCTCTCTCTCGGACCTCTCTCTCTCTCTCTCCCCCTCTGTTTTCCTGTGAATTGAAGAAGGAGGAGGGAGGAGGGAGGAGGAGCTTTAAAAAAAACTGAAAGTTTGGGAGGTTTTTTGATATTTGGGTCAAAGTTTAGGGGGTTTTATGAAATTGTCCCAAATTATTAACGGTTTTTGGGTCCGTTAACCTCCACCTCAGCATTTTCCGTTAGTTAGGTAACAGATCCTGACGGTGGGAGTATTTTTGAATAACGGAAGTGAAGTTTGGGAGTACGTTGAAAAAATTTAAAGTTTGGGAGGTTTTTTGATATTTGGGTCAAAGTTTGGGGGGTTTTATGAAATTTTCCCTATTTGATAAGCTCTTCACCTTCTAGTGTTGCTTCCTTGATGTGTATGGTTATGGAAAACAGGGAATGTGACTGACTGTAAAACAAAATATATCTCCTTAATAAAAAAGGAAACTAATTACATATCTGATTGCAACAAGAGTGTAAGAATTATTACCTTGATTGTTTGTTCAATAAAGTTTCAGTAGTGCGACGTTTTGCAGACCCTCTTTCAAGTAGAGTAAATATCTCACTAGCACTCGTCAAGATTTCCACCTCTAATCCTCGTACAAGAACACCACCTTTCCCATCTTCCATGAGAGGCAACTGTTTTTTCTGGCTATCCTCCACTGGAACCCTAGTTATCTCCTCAGGGGCAAGCAAGTCAGTGATCTCCTCATTATACAGCTCTAAGAAAGTGACTTTAACACTGTACTTGGCATTTTGATCCTCCAACGTGTCAAAAATTTGCTTCACAACTCTTGGTATGACACCTGCTTCTTGAGGTAACTCCCCATTAGGTCCCCTTTGTCACAAAAGTAGAGACAGCATCAGTAACAGGATTGAACAAATGCAACGAACTTCAAAATTAACTAACCACAAGAACAACAGTACCTTCTTACATTCTCCTTCCATGGTGTAAGTTTTTCCTGTACCAGTTTGTCCATATGCAAAAATGGTACAATTGAAGCCCTCCAAAACTTCATGAACAATTGGAACAACTGCTTGATCATAAAGATCTCTTTGCTGAGGTGTTAGGTTATTTATGGAGAGGAGGATATGGTTGAATTGAAAATCTATCGAGAGCATAGGCTAATTAATGTAGTACATAGAAAGAAATTTGTCTTTTGAAAATGTTGTATTGTTTTCAAGGTATATACTGATGTTAATTTGTGCAATTTGTAGGTTTTTGGTCCTTCAGCTCAGCAAAGAGATCTTTATGATCAAGCAGTTGTTCCAATTGTTCATGAAGTTTTGGAGGGCTTCAATGTTACCATTTTTGCATATGGACAGACTGGTACAGGAAAAACTTACTCCATGGAAGGAGAATGTAAGAGGTCAAAGGTACTTGTTCTTGTGGTAAGTTAATTTTGAAGTTCATTGCATTTGTTCAATCCTGTTACTGATGTTGTCTCTACTTTTGTGATAGAGTGGACCTAATGGGGAGTTACCTCAAGAAGCAGGTGTCATACCAAAAGTTGTGAAGCAAATTTTTGACACGTTGGAGGGTCAAAATGTTGAGTATAGTGTTAAAGTCACTTTCTTAGAGTTGTATAATGAGGAGATCACTGACTTGCTACCCCCACGGCACGTGCACACGCGAGAGCACAAAAAAAAAAAAACAGTTTTTGTTTTTATTGATAGTAAGTGAAATGTCCACCTGCTGCCAAAACTTAGGCTTGAACCGGACTGAACCGAGTTTTTCTTTTCGGTTTTTTTCTTTAGCCGGTTCGGTTCGGTTCATAGGAATTTGAAATTTCTAAAACCGGTTCGGTTCCCGGTTCAAACGATTTTTAACGCGAAACCTTGAAAAATTAAAGAGTAGGGATCGAACCCAGCACCTTGCGTGTAGAGGTCATGGTCTTTACCGCTGGGGCAACCAATTCTTGTTATTCGAACGGAGAATTATTATTACATACTTGTTAGTTGTGACCTATATATACAATTAACATTTTCAACTCCCAAGTCTGAGAACACATTTTAATCCAAACTTATTAGAGCTTTTTATGAAAACAACGTTCTTTTTTAAACTATTTAGCAATCTACCATTGTTTTCAAACTATTTATAAAATTACCGTTGTTTTGTACTTCTCATTTTCAATCTGAGATCTTTATCCAGTTCTCATTCTCAACCTTAGACGTATCTTGAAATTTCATCCGACGTGTTCCCGTCCAACGTGGATTTTTGGCCAGCGTATTCATACATACTTCTCATTTCGAAAATGAGAAATTGGTTTAATTTTTGTTTTACTAACTGCGAACATACTTCCCGTATACTTATTGTATACCATACATACTTCTCATTTCTAAAATGGGAAGTCGGTTTAATTTGTGTTTTAGAACACTTATTGTATATCTGAGAAGTATTTTAAACAACTCATGTTGGACCTGAGAAGCAATTTTAAACATTTCATTTTGGACCTGAGAAGTTTAATTAACTACCTGTCCAAACATACTCGTGGTATTGTCTAATGTACTTCTCGTATTTGCCCAAACATACTTATCGTATTGTCCAATATACTTCTCGTATTGGACCTGAGAAGTCTTTAACACATCTCATTTTGGACCTGAGAAGTCTTTAAAGTATTTCATATTGGACTGGAGAAGTCTTTTTAACTCTCATTTTTACAAACTTCAATCGTCTTATTTAGAGTTTGGGGTGGTAATATGTATGGGCGATTAACCGATTTGAGTTTATTATATAACTTAAGTAATTAATATGCAACTTTTTAAATTTTTTTTCTAAAATATGTGAAAACGTGATAAGCAATCATGGTTTCACGAAAATCGTGTTTGGCAAACACGGTTTTGACATTCGTTAATTATCCACCTAAAAAGCGTGTTTTCAAAACTTGTTTTTAAAAAGGGACCTTCAAAAACACAATTTTAAGTGTTGTTTTGGCCCATTTGGGTATTTATGGTAAAAGTGTGTTTTGAAATCTTTTCAATATATACTACTTTTAAATGTCCGAAGATGTTTTGTACTTTTTGTTTTCTTTATATGCCCCTAGCAATCAATATGAATCCCAACCCTATCTCACGGACATTGTCTGCCACTTCGTTACCCAGACAAAATAATTGTGCCCCATCCACCAATTACGTTAGTAACAAAATAAATGTCAAGTTTTTAAGCAAGAAACAAAAAATTGAGACCAAATATTTATTAAAAAAAAACTCATTATTTCTTTGGGGTAATAACCAGCACACCCCTCCGACGAAACATGTTTGTCTCACTCACCCCTTGTACGAATTTTTGCTACGGAGACACCCCTTAATTAAAGTTTTTTTTATCCCATACACCCCTTCCGTTAGGGTTCCGTCGAGAACCGTTAATTTTTTCACCTAGATTCTGTCAAAAGAGGTGCAATCTTCCAATATTGCCCCCCTAATGACTCCAAAATAGCTAAATAAACCTTATCCCTACCCTTTTCCCTCAACGCACCAGCAACCTCCATCAACGCTGGCGACTTCATCAACGCTGGCAACCTGGCCCTCTCCCTCGCCGATGCCCAATCCCTCACCGACAGTACCCATTATTAAACTCTCTCTCTCTCCCTCCCTCCCTCCTCCTTCTGTGACCCGACACCGCCCCACTCCAGATCTCACCACCGGCTTCGCATCCCAACGCTTCTTCTCATCCCCAAGCCAGTCCAACTCCATCGTCGAATCCTTGTCTCTTTCCTCGTCCCCGTCGTTAACTACTTCCGATTGATCCGAGAGGATCATACGCGGCGGCGTTGCTGTTCCGACGTACTCATAGGATCCGTTTGAGGATTTCTGGCGATCGATGCAAGAGATGGTGAAGGTTCATCGGTTGGTTGTCGTTCCGACGTACTCGTGCAAGTGGTCCCAATCGGCTGTGTCATCAACCAACCGAAGAGCCTTCACCATCTCTTGCATCGATCGCCAGAAATCCTCAAACGGATCCTATGAGTACGTCGGAACGGCAACGCCGCCGCGTATGATCCTCTCGGATCAATCGGAAGTAGTTAATGACGAGGACGAGGAAAGAGACAAGGATTCGATGATGGAGTTGGACCGGCTTGGGGATGAGAAGAAGAAGCATTGGGATGCGAAGGCGGTGGTGAGATCGGGAGTGGGGCGGTGTCGGATCACAAGAGGAGGAGGAGGAGGAGGAGGAGGAGAGAGAGAGAGAGAGAGAGAGAGAGAGAGAGAGAGAGAGAGAGAGAGAGAGAGAGTTTGATAATGGGTACTGCCGGTGAAGGATTGGGTGCCGGCGAGGGAGAGGGCCAGACTGTCGGCGTTGATGGAGGTTGCTGGTGTGTTGAGGGAAAAGGGTAGGGATAAGGTTTATTTAGCTATTTTGGAGTCATTAGGAGGGCAATATTGGAAGATTGCACCTCTTTTGATAGAATCTAGGTGAAAAAATTAACGGTTCTCGATGGAACCCTAACGGAAGGGGTGTATGGGACGAAAAAACTTTAATGAAGGGGTGTCTCCATAGCGAAAATTCGTAGAGGGGGTGAGCAAGACAAACATGTTTCGTCAGAGGGGTGTGCTGGTAATTACCCCTATTTCTTTTTCCGTCTAAGTCAAAATAAATAAATAAGTGTGGATTACATATTTAATTGGCATTTTATGTGTGGATTATATGCCTCTTCTTGTAGAGGAGCAAATGGAGATTGATGCTTGCTTAGCTAAAACACAAAAAAATTACAGTTGGGGTTACTTTAAGAAAGGTTTAATCGGTTACTTTCCAAAAATCAGTTGAGCATTATAACGGCGTAATTTTGAAAAGTCAATTTTCATTCGGGCATTATAACTGCGTATTTTAAAACTTCAATCTTAATTCAAGCATTATAACGACTACATGTGATTAAGAAAGATGTTACTTTAATAACTACAAACCTTTTACCGTAAACTAATTTAAGAACTAACTTTCCGGAAAAATGCTAATTAAGCAACTTTAATAAAAAAAAAATCGAAATTAACACAAGCATTATAATGGTATGGAAATTGACTAATTAAAATTTGGTTAGAAAAGCTACCTTAATTTCCGAGTGTTAAACGGAAGCTGAAAAGTTAGGTGGAACTCCGAACTACCGTAAGCTACGAACAACTAACTACTAACTTTCTACTACTTTAAGGATCTAGGGGTGGTTTTTGAGTGGTGGAGGGTGGTGGTTCTAGGAAGAGCACTTTGAGTTCTTCATGAAAAACTTAAGAACTTTTCTACTAGAAAGCTACTTTAAGTCTAGCAAAGGAAGAGTGAGTTTTTGGTGTGAGAACAAATGAGAGGATGACTTGCTATTTATAGGCAAAATGTTCTGCTCCCCTCCTTCCTCTCTCTTTCTAGGAAGTTTCTAGGTAATTTCCTAATTTAATGCCAACTAATAGTCATGGGTCTAATAAAAGCCTAAGAAAATCTATGAATAAAATGAGAAGATTTAATAAGAACTTTTTAGGAAATTTCTAGGTTGCACTTTTTAGGAAATTTCTAGATTTAATATGAACTTTTTAAGGAAATCTATGAATAAAATGAGAAGATTTAATAAAATGTGTGTGTGTGTGTGTGTCTATATATATATAATGTACTTATTCTTAGTGACTAAGTAATTAGGAAGCTTCCTCCGTCCTTCCTTCATGTGCAAACACTAGACTAATAACTCCTAAGAAAATTTAGGGAAAAAAATCTAGGAGTTTATTGGGAGAAAATCTAGTAGTATAAATATACTAGTATACTAGTATAAAAACAATTATTGATAAAAAATAATTATTACCAAAAATAACTTTAAGTAATTTATTAACAAAAATAATTAAAGAAAAGAAAAATCAATTTAATACGCAAAATTTTTATTTAGCAAAAATCAGGGTCTTTACATATATTTTCAATTAGTACACCAAAAATTTCAAATACTTCTCAGACCCAAATTGATATGTTTAACGACTTCTCATTTTAGACATGAGAAGTATGTAAGGACACGTTGGCCAAACATCTACGTCGGACGGGGATATGTCAGATGAAATTTTACGAAACTTCTAAGGTTGAGAATGAGAAGTGGTTAAAGATCTCAGTTTGAAAATGAGAAGTACAAAATAATGGTACTTTTATAAATAGTTTGAAAACAATGGTAGATTGCTAAATAGTTTAAAAAAGAACGTCATTTTCATAAATAAAAAAACTTGAGGTTTCTACATTTTTCTTTTATTCTCATCTATTCCACCTCCTGAACCGAAATAGAGAGAAAGAGAGAGAAAGAGAGAGAGAGATAGGAAATGAGAACGAGGAAGAAGAAGAAAAGGAAAAAGAAAGGGGAAAAATTAAGAGGAGGTCCAAGGTTGCTAGAATTGAAGTTATTCTTGGTAATTTGAAATTCCTGAATCTAGTCACGGAATTAACTTTAACTTGAGTAAATGGAAAAACAATCAATCGCATAAACTGGAAAAATAATCAATCACGCAAGACACAAAGATTTACGTGGAAAAACCCAAAACGGGAAAAAACCACGGGAAGGAATCATGCACTATAATCATTGTGTGAATACAAGAGATCTTACTCAGTGTTCGTGTATCCTCACCACGAAGCCTAAAATCTACTCGCTGAATCCACGTTGATCACACCTCTGCATGATTGACGAATCTTGAATCCTCAAGCCTTCCTACTGATTGCCTTCCGAACTCAACGAAAGGTCTTGCCTCTGACGAAAAGTATAATTGATGTAAGAACACCCCTCGAAGATGATATTGATAATCAAAGATCCAATCAATCTTTGTAGTTTCTTCGAGGTGCACAAAACCATAGCCGCCGAAAGAGATGGATGATGGAACAAAGTGTGCTAGGGTTATACAGCCACCCCCTATTTATTTATTTTGACTTAGAGGAAAAAAGAAAGGGGTATTTACAGGCACACCCCCTACGCAAAACATGTTTGTCTCGCTCACCCCCTCTACGAATTTTCACTATGGAGACACCCCTTCATTAAAGTTTTGTTAGAGGTCCTTCTGATTCTGTTAACGGAATGAAACAAAATACCCCTTTGCCCTTCGTATATATACACACACTTAACTTAGGTCATCCCCGTCGCCAACCCTTCATCTTCCCCTGCCAAGATGAAGCCGCCCCAGTCGACGTCGAGGTCAATGTGGCCGTCGGAGTCGATGAACTCATCGGCATATCACCAGCCACCATTCTCCGTCGTTTGCGTCACCATCATAGAAACGAGGAGGTCGAAGAAAGCATGGACGAGGAGGTCGGATATCCCCCGCCATCGTTCTCCGTCGTCTGTGCTGCCATCATAGACGATGAAGCTCGTGCAAGTAGTCCCAATCAGCTGTGACGTCAACCAACCCACGTGTCTTCACCATCTCTTGCATTGATTGTCGGAAATCCTCAAGCGGATCCTACGAGTACGTTGGAACGGCAATTCCGTCGCCTATGATCTTCTTGGATCAATCGAAAGTAGTTAACGAGGAGGAGGATAAAGGAGACAAGGATTCGACGATAGAGTTGGACAATATGATAAGTATGTTTGGACAAATACGAGAAGTACATTGGACAATACCACAAGTATGTTTGGACAGGTAGTTAATTAAACTTCTCAGGTCCAAAATGAGATGTTTAAAATAGCTTCTCAGGTCCAACATGAGTTGTTTAAAGGGGTATTTACAGGCACACCCCCCTACGCAAAACATGTTTGTCTCGCTCACCCCCTCTACGAATTTTCGCTATGGAGACACTCCTTCATTAAAGTTTTTTTTGTCCCATACGCCCCTTTTATTAGGGTTCCGTTGAGAACCGTTAATTTTTTCACCTAGATTCTGTCAAAAGATGTGCAATCTTCGAATATTGCCCCCCTAATGACTCCAAAATAGCTAAATAAACCTCATCCCCTTTTCCCTCAACACACCGACAACCACCAGCGACCTCCATAAACGCCGACGACCTTCATCAATGCCAGCAGCCTGGCCCTCTCCCTCGCCGGCGCCCAATCCCTCACCGGCAGTACCCATTATCAATCTCTCTCTCTCTCTCTCTCTCTCTCTCTCTCTCTCTCTCTCTCTCTCTCTCTCTCTCTCTCTCCTCCTCATCCTCCTCCTGATGTGACCCGACATCACCCCACTCTTGATCTCACCGCCGCCTTCGCATCCCAATGCTTCTTCTTCTCCTCCCCAAGCAGATCCAACTCTATCGTCGAATCCTTGTCTCCTTCGTCGACCTCCTCGTTAACTACTTCCGATTGATCCAAAAAGATCATAGGCGGCGGCGTTGCAGTTCTCACGTACTCGTAGGATCCGTTTGAGGATTTCCGGTGATCGATACAGGAGATGGTGAAGGCCCGTGGATTGGTTGACGTCATAGCCGATTGGGACCACTTGCACGAGCTTCATCATCTATGATGGCGGCGCAGACGACGAAGACAATGGCTGGGGATCTATGACCTCCTCATCCATGCTTTCTCCGACGTCCTCGTTTCTATGATGGTGACGCAAACGACGGAGAATGGTGGCTGTGATATGCCGATGAGTTGATTGACTCCGACGGCCACGTCGACGTCGACTGGGGCGACTTCATCTTGGAAGAGGAAGATGAAGGGTTGGCGACGGGGATGACCTAAGTTAAGTGTGTGTATATATACGAAGGGCAATGGGGTATTTTGCTTCATTCCATTAACGGAATCAGAGGGACCTCTGACAAAACTTTAATGAAGCGGTGTCTCCGTAGCAAAAATTCGTAGAGGGGCTGAGCGAGACAAACATGTTTTGCGTAGGGGGTGTGCTTGTAAATACCCCTTGTTGAAAATACTTCTCAGATATACAATAAGTGTTCTAAAACACAAATTAAACCGACTTCCCATTTTAGAAATGAGAAGTATGTATGGTATACAATAAGTATACGGGAAGTATGTTCGCAATTAGTAAAACACAAATTAAACCGATTTCTCATTTTCGAAATGAGAAGCATGTATGGATACGCTGGCAAAAAAATCCATGTTGGCAAAAAAAATCCACGTTGGACAGGAACACATCGGATGAAATTTCATATTTACTGCATATTTACTGCTATATTAGACAAGTTGCTAGTGTTGTGGTGCATAGAAGGAACTATGTCGCATACTGATGTAGAACTGCTATGACTCACATTAGTAGTTTGTCTAATGATAGTATTATGGTTGTGATCAATTAATTAAAGCAAGGCTAAATACGGATTATTCCGCGCCTAATGTTACCGTATTATAGCACTAACGTAAGTTATCATATGGGCCAAGTGGGAGAATGTAAGAAATATTCCCTGCATCATGTGACCCACATGATAATTAATATATGACCCACATTAAATTATGTAGACCCATAATGCATGAAAGTGGATTATGGGTACATGAAAGTGGGTTATGGGTATGGTTGGATAAGGAATACTTTTCTCAGTTGTCGTCCACCACTTCTCTCTCAATCTGATGGGCATTTGAGACTTATGCTATATTAAGAGGAGGAGGTCCTCTCTCTACCTATGACAGAAAATACAGACTCACCCCATCTAAGTAAGATAGTCTGAATTTGTAAGGATAGAGGGTCAAGAGAGAGAAACCTATTTCTCCTTAAGAGTTTTGCTCTTAATCACGGTCGAATCTACCACCTAGCATTTCGGCATGGATCACGGTCGGTTAATCCTAACCTTGTACTTATAATTTCCACAGTATGTTTTATGTTTGTGAAAACCATGATTGTTCTAGATCCTGAAATAAAAGTTTACAATATTACTATAATGGATTTAATTACTTACTCAACAACATCCTTGGCATTTTGGCTTCCAATCTTCTGAAAATAAATGTTTCCAAATTCTAGCAAATAACTGACTTCTTGTTTCTTCCATGTAGCAGTTGACTCATTTCTTTAGCTTTCTTTAAAAAAAGACATCAGCACAAGGAATTTGGTACTTATATGCAAATAAAAGTATTATTTCTTCTTTTTTTGAATAAATTCATACAAGTAGCGTTATGTTATTCCACGTAATTGTTCATTGAATAAGAAGCATTGTCGCGCTCGGGATTTCAACCAATGGAGTTTGGAAAACGGGTTCATGATCGAGTGATCCAAGTGATATTCAAATCGACGTGGTTTTATAAAATACAGATTTTACAACTGTGACTGAGCCAGAAAATTTAATATAAAATAACTCAGAAAATTTAATATAAAATAACTCAGAGTCGCCATTTGACATGATTTTAGGTATGCCAAGTCACCATATAAATAAATATTTTGGAAAATGAGAAATAAGTATCTCGGGATTTTGTTTGATATAAATGAATCGATTTTTTTTTTGGTCTACAATTTTAGAGAATAAAATGTTCAGTAATTCACTGTTATGTGTAGGGAAGCCGGAGCACCCTACCCCGATTTCGGCACTCAGAACAAACTTTTTCAAAACTAAATAAGTGATTGAAGACTAGTGAGAATAGTAAACGAAGACATATATAATTCATCTATCTCACTTATATAGTCCTAAATCCACTTGTTGAACCTTCACTCGCCTGTTCCATTCTTATATCGATCATTGATTTTGTCTTTGATTAATTTTGATTGTAACTACCTTAAATTCTTGTGTTCGGAAACCATAATATCTTGACCCTTCGAGTAAGTTGGATTTTCATCGCTTGAACTCTAAATGTTTTCTAGAACTTTTTTGCAGCATATTCACTCCTCTCATGAAAAACCTTTGTTGCCACCTGCAACATTTTTTGTTGCAATTTAAGGTATTTTTTTCCCTTCACATGCTGAACCTTAAAACCCTAACTGTTGGAATATTGTAACCTTTCAGTTTTTGTATATTGATTCTTATCTGTAGCCACTCCAACTTCTTGTACTCCTACATTAACATGGTCCCGCTCCTACGTAAATCATTCGAGTAAAATTTGTTCACCTTCCCTTTTAGTGTTTTGGTCTTTGAACTTTTGAACCATATTGTCCTATTTGGAAATTTTCACATCCTTCACCTTTTCTTGAATGAAGAGAACCTTTAACTTCCTCGAGTCAAGTGAGTATGCAGATGTTTCCAGTTAACTAATAGAATTTTTTTTATGCGTATTACGGCTGAGACTTCACCGTCAACTGCAATCTAGAACCTCACCAATATCCTTGATAGCATATATTTTTTTTTTTTTGGCGATAGAGGAACTCCAAAGGTTTGATAATTCGACTATAAAGGCGGCAAGAGGAAGGATTTGTTACACTATGTTATTGTGGGCGACATCGGATCTTTTCTCAGAAAGGATAGAAAATGTCTAACGGCACACATGAATTCAAAGTCCAACATACTGCGGACGAAAGAAAAACGTGTGAACTAGATTGGACGCCACCCCACACCTCAGGATGAAATTCAATGTTACAAAATGTTAATCAAATACTTCATCATGTTACAGGAGAGACTATTACGAACTTGAAAGTGCATACCGATAGCAGTTTTAGAAATTGAAACAAGATTTGTAGGTTCACTTCAACAACATGACACTATCTGGGTCATCACTGACAGTTTGACCAAGTTGGCACACCTCTTACCGGTTCGAGAGTTCCAGACACCTTTGAGTTGTGCAACCGCCACTGCCTTGACGAGATTGTTGAATTGCACGAAGCATCAGCATCAATTGATTCAAATCGAGATCCGTGCTTCACTTATTAGTTTTGGCAGACTTTGCAATCCGCTTCGGTTACAAACCTTTGTTTCCTACTTACCTTCAACATGGAGACTAACAGACAGTCAGAATGGACGATTCAAATTTTTTTAAAGATATGCTCAGAGATTGCGTAATGGATTTCAAGGGAAGTTGGGAACGTTATTTAATTTTGGGTAAATTCGCTTACAACAATAGTTTCTAGGCTAGTGTTGAGGTGACCTCTTATGAAGTGTTGTATGGGGGACCGTGTCGATCTCCACTTTGTTGGACGAATGTTACAAAGAATAGTTTGTTGAGATCAGTCCTTATTCGTCAAACGATCGAGAAAAATGCAACTAATCAAGCAACTATTGGTGACAACTCAGAGTCGACCAAAGAGTTTTGTCGACAGAAGAGCCCTAACGTTAACTTTTAATAGCGGAGACCATGTAATTTTGAAGATTCAGCCGCGGCGCGGGGTTATCCGTTTCGAACAAAAAAGGGGACTTTCACCTAGGTTCATTGGGCCGTTTGGGATTCTTGAACGTGTTGGGGAAGTTGCGTATCGTGAAGCCTTACCGCCGCAGATACCCAAGGTTCATAGTGTATTCCATGCATCCATATTCCGAAAGTATCTGGCGCACCCCGAACCCATACGAAACATAGTGGACAAGCAAGAGAAAGTACTACGAAGGAAGAAGATCAAACTCTTCAAAGTTTTGTGGCATCATCAAGGGATTGAAGAGACGACTTGGTAGCGTGACGACTTTTCGCAAGCCAATCATCATCACTTGTGTGTACACGACAGTAACACTTTTAATTTCGAGGACGAAATTTGGTTTAAGGGGGGTAGATTGTAAAGACCCGTATTTTTGTAATTCATTTAATTAATTTTAATTCGTTATATGCGTATATATTATATATGTATTGCCATGAATTAATTATATTTATTTCCTAATGTGTTAGCTACCTAATTAGGTTTTCCTTATTAATGTTTATTTCCTATCCAAGAATAGAAAATCCAACAAAAGATTTCCTTGTGTGTTATTCCCTCATAATATCCCATCAATTATTTAGTTGTCAAATCCCTCATTGTAAAGATCACAATTTTGTTATTTTAGGAAGTATGTATATATAATTATACCAGTTAGTTAATTATATTGCGGCATGTGTTTAATTACACATATATAGATATATGTATATTTTTATATAGATTTGAATTGATTCCCTAATTAGCTTTCCACATATTATTAATTCCTAGGCTAGAATAGGAAAACAAATCAATAAAGAAAAATTAGGAAAGTATCTTTCCATATTCCACTAACTTATTTGGTTACCATTTGCCTCCCTAGTAAATCTTTCAAATTCCCTCTTTTCTTTCCTAATCTTAGTCTTTGTCTAAATCATTCCTTTTCTTTATTCCATCCCTTCCTCCTATAACTACAACCCACGGCATAATGAATTTCCCCTCCATTTGACTCACTTTCGGCATAAGCTCCCTTGCCAATTATCGTTCTCGGTTCGTTCTCCTCTCGACATCTTTTCTTTTATCTCGTTGTTTAATTTTTATAACTCTCTCATGAAAAATACCACTCCTTCCACAGATTTCTATTTCGAGAACTCGTCCGTTCAACAGCATTAAATCCTAACACGTTCATAGCGCGCTATAACTTCGGAGGAAAGGTAGGACATTAAATCTCACTTTTTACTTAAGTATACTATTTTTTGTGTTTTCATTTATCTACATATATCTAAATATAGTGATGATATGAATATGATGTGAGATCATTTGTTGCGGTTTTGTTTCCAACCGATAAGGTTTTGTAAGTCTAAAACGGAACCAAAGAGACGAAAACCATTTTCTTGTGCGCTGTTCTGTTCTGCTGATTTTCGGATATTTCTCTTTGGATTTAGAGAAAACGTAAATCTTCGAAGTTGTAGATCTCGAAAAGTTAAGCAACTTCTATATAGAACTCGTTTCAATCCGAGGTTCGTAGAATTAACTGTGATTTTTCGAAGTTGGTTGAGCTAAACAGTTTCGGGACAGATTCACTGTCTAGCTTAAAACGCTATTTCGCTTCGCTTAGGACTGGATTTAGGATTCGATCAAAACAGTGAACTTGTGTAAAATTTGATGAAATATCTTACTGTAAAATTTCGTGATTTTTGGAAACCGTTTGTTATTTTTAGTGGCTGGATTTATAACTGACACGTATGGCTCGAGATAGTCAATCTTCATTAAATTTTCATTTCATGCTATAATTGGATGCATGTGTCTGCTTACTGGTGTTTTGTTAAACCATTAAATTTGGGTAAATAATTATTGTGGTTAAATTAATAAACTAAAAGATTAGTGTTCACTTATCGGATTTGGGGAAAGGGATGAGTCCGGTATTGGTCTTGAGCCATGTGCAACTATACTTTTAGGTAGCTTTGCTGTGTGATCGGGCGCCGGAAGTATACTGTGGGTGGGAATCGATACCTATACTTTTAGGTAGCTTTGCTGTGTGATCGGGCGCCGGAAGTATACCGTGGGTGGGAATCGATACCGGATATAGATTGATCAATGGGTGATCAATCGTGAGCCGTGCACAGTATACCCCGAGGTGGCTTTGCTGTGTGATCGGGCACCTGAGGTATACTGTGGGCGGAAGCCGCTGATGAAAATTATTTTATTCGAAGTGGGAACGAAATTCGTGAAACTTTGAGTTGATGACGGAGTATTAAAGCTACTGAATTTATTATGTTGAGAAATGTTGATTTATGTCTTAAATTAATGCCCCATGTGTTTTTAACTGCTGCATGAGTATACTTTCGTAAAGGGGTAGTTTTGGTGTCCTATTGAGTGTAATTTTACCACTCACGGTGCTACTTTTGTGGCCCTGGTGTCCCCAACGCCAGGTACAGAAGGAGAAGAGGAGTCGTTTGCTGAGTTCGAGGGAATGGAGCAGCAAGAAGGTTATGAAGTGTCGAAGTTGTGGTTGTACCAGTAGATCTCTAGCTAGATGGCTCTGTTCTTTCCTTTCAATTGAATTTTTAAATAAATGTTTAAAGTTTTCAGACAATATTCGGATTCAATTTATTTCAGTTGTAATAAGTTAGTTTACTTTTAATTTTCGCAAATTTTTTTTATTAAGTATTCTTTGGAATTTTCATGAAGTTGGTATTTTATTTAAATAAATTTTGCAATTTATTTATTAACGTACCCAATTTTCGGGGCGTTACAGGGGGTTATTTATAGAAAATGGGGCACCTATGGGATAGATGGCAACCATTAGCTACCTTGGGACAAGCACCTATTCTTTAGGCGCCTAGGGGTTTGCACCGCCTTGTGCAATACAGCCTTGGCTCGACCGTGCTCATGTATAGTCATTTGATCCAGGAACATCCAGGGAGGAAACGCATTCGTCCGATTCTTGGTTGAATTAGAGCGTTCTAAGCAGTTGGATAACAAACGAAGTCTAATTGACGATTTTTTTTTTATCAATAGTTTAGATTTTAAAAATTGGGTCCCGATGTCCATGATCATGAAATCGGCCGTTTGGGGAAGGGCAGTGTTCCCAAAAATATCAAACAGGCTCGAAATCGCCCGAAAATTGACTGAGACTTAATTTCATCACGTGAAGCTTAAATATGAAATATGGTAATATTTGGAGTTGTACAGACAAAACCTGGGTCCTCTGGCCCTGTTTGCCTATTTTTACCAAGTAAAGGTAAAAAGTAGGGTGGTAGTTCAATGGTCTAACGTCCTCCGATTTTAACGTGACCTAAATCGATGACTCAAAATGTTAAAACGAGTGCATCCAACAGTCTTGATGTTTGATTGGACGTCTCAAAGATATAGCCCAGAAACAAGCTTCCAAGAGCTGATTACTGACAAAGTGATGAAGGGAGGGGTTTGGCCTCCCTAAAATGGCATGCCTATCATTCAATCTATGCACATGCAGATGTTAGATATTGTTTGATATTTTGAGATTGATATTTGTCTTACCGCGGCTTTAGCATTGTGAGTACCGGTTTACCTTTATCGGAAATCGCTTGTTCTACATGGTAAGACTATTTCTGGTTTCTAATGACTCGACGTTTGCCTCCTGTCGTCGACGTCATCAATTTAATTTGATATACAAGGGTGGAGAAAAATCCGGTGTCAACAAGCATAGAGTTCATACTGGGCAACATACAATTTGAAAAACAAGACGCCATGGGCATGAGACTCTGTGGTTGCACAGAGGCGTAGAACTAGTTGGATTAAATGACAAGCCTGGCAAACCATAAAAATTCTCGGTGACAATTGGGTCTTGATCACGTGGGCCCACCCCCTAGCATTTGTACTAACAACGGGGTGTCCAAAGTAAAACAAGATTGTCCAACGCCTTTTTAACGCTACCCATAACCATCTAAATTCCAAAGTAATAACTCTTTCATAAGGATCCGGCTGTGGTGCCTCAAAGTGGTATTGGGGCACCGGTACCCCCAATTGTTTTGAACCATTGGATCTCCCAATTTAATCTTAGCCATTCATCATTCTCACCCCTCTCTCCTATTACCGGATGCAACTGTTGAAAATAATTTGAAAGCCCTAAAATATTTTCGCGCTTTGCTACTCTCTCTCTCTCTCTCCTCTCTTCTGAACATAGGCCGCCCACCATTGTTAGTGTTCAAGCTGCAACTCTATCCTTCTCTCCATTGCTTAACATCTTCTTCTCTCAACTCTCTATCTCTCTCTCTCTCTCTCTCTCTGTGTCACGTCCCGCCATCCCTAGACCCCTCATTAGGGATCACGACACGTGACCGGCCAACAAGGCCTTCATACATAGCCAAATGGGTTAAAAAAAAATAAAGTGCTTTAAATAAGAAAATAAATAAACATTAGCGGAAGCGGTAAAAAAAAAAACTTTGATTAAACTTATGGGGTCTCATAATAAAAATTAGTATACCAAGATCAAGTGAAATTAGCTCTATCCATTTGGTCCAGAGCATACATACATTAAACATCCATTACATGTCCCTAATATATAACTATCATACACAACTTATCAAAAATATATACATCCCTGCCCATAAAGGAGACTATCGCAAAACATGCCAAACTACAAGTCTTTTTAGTACTTCTACTCCATATGCAAAACATCCCGTGAAATTCAACTTTACACAAAAGACTTCACTTCGAAGCATTCAACTGCCAAACTCTATCGCCTGAAATTGGTAAATAAACCGTCAGCTGAAAGCTCAGTGAATAAAGCTCATACTAAGATTTGAGTTTTCAAATAAATAAAACATAAAACAAGATCTTGTACATTTGAAAAGGCATAACAAACTTCACATGGAAACTTGAACACATAACATTGCCAATACCACATTGCTTACCACATACATACATATCATACATCGGGATCCCAGCCCATTATTGTGGTACCCATCGGCGAGGGCACGTACTTGGATATTGTGGAACCCTCCAGGAAGACACATACCTGGATATTATGGAACCCTCCAAGAAGGCACATACATAATGCTGGCTATTATGGAACCCACCAGCGAGCACGTAATGCTGGCTATTATGGAACCCACCAACGGGCACATAAGGTAAAACATGGGCATGGCGTACATACATGTTTCGTAAACACATCACATGTTAACAAATCACTTAAAAGACGTAGCCATATCACTTCATATATCACATTTTTCATAGAACAAGAGTTCATAAAATTTCCCATTTCAAAGTATTTGGTTACTCACATTTTTTGCACTTCAAGTAACTCAACTTGTATCTTTTAACTCCTTCACTTGTTCACCAAACCCTACATATTATGTATGAACATAAATAATTTACACAAAAACTCATGAAAATGGTGCATATGCCTGATCCCTAAAATGACAAGTTACCCGACACCCAATCAAAGAATTCTTGAGAACAAACCATAGATAAACTAGGTCTTTTGAATCTCACTACATAAATAGAACTAGTATAGATATAGTGTTAAAATTACCCAAAAGTTTATGAAGTAAAGAACTATCTTTATAAAATAGAAGAACGCAAACTATGAATGCAAAATTCTACATAATTCATAACAGAACGCAGTTTAGTAAACGAATTATTAAAAATTTATCTCTTGGAATTTTGCTCCGAATTTTGGACACAATCAAGTAGACACATGTGGGTACCTCACATAAAAATTTCAGAAATAATAAAATAGGGAACATAGTCGAATTCATCAAAAACCGAAGACAAAAACACAAATTCAGCATCTACAGCAAAACAGAGTACAACTTAGTGTGTAATTTTTCTAGACTTCGTTTCAAGGAGTTTCAACCTGAAAATGTTACAGAGTGCAGAGGCCTCGTAGAGGAACCTACCATAAAAAATTTATAATTTTTGGAGTGTACTAGCTATGTCTAAAAATTTGTGCCTTCGGGTACAAAATCTAGTGAATCTCTAGACAGATTTTTGCCAAACTTCTCTAGGACATACCTAGGGTTTTTACCCTTGTTCTTCACCTTATCACCGTAGATGCAAATGCAACTCATACTTGAAAATTCAACTTAAAACAAGAAAACTTACCAATTCTAGGGTTAGATCATAACTTGGGAGCTTTCTAGATTTCTTGAGAGGAAGAGTGAGAGAGAGATGTAACGTTACAATGAGGGGAGAGGGATGAAGAGGCTGATTTTTCTCTCTCTTTTAAGGGTAAAATATCTCATAATGTGTGGTATAAAAATGTTCCATGTGGCCCAATATATGACTTTTGTGTAATTGCTATTTTTCCCCACATAAAATTCTAATTACTTAAAGACACCTAGCACAAAATCATACATATAACACGTAAATCATGCACGTGACTCATAATGCAAACATAACTTGGGTATGTCACATCACACATAGAGATCATGTACTTAATTAAGCATAGTTTATATTATAAATCATGATTAAGAAAAATTAAACACCTTGGTGTTACTCTCTCTCTCTCTCTCTCTCTCTCTCTCTCTCTCTCTCTCTCTCCATTGCTTCAGATTTTGTTCAAGAACAGAAGAGAATACGCCATTGCTTCGGATTTGGGGCAAGAACAGAACAGAAGACGCCATTGCTTCGGATTTTCTTCAAGAACAGAACAGAAGATGCCACATCTCCTCAACTCAGTCTCTCCATTCAACTCACTCTCTCCATTCTAGCGGGCCCTATAACAATGGTGGGTACCCCACGGCTAGAATGCTCTTATGAGTACCCCACGTGATTATCTCTTCTTCTATTCATGGTGCTTCACTTTTTCCAGCAGGTAAATTTTTTTCAAAACCCTAAATGTACATACCTGCAAAACAAATTTGTTCAAGGTAGGAAAAAGTGAAGCACTTGAACTTTTATTGGAGAGGTTTGATGTGGCGTCTATGGCCTCCTGTCACATAAACCCAGAAGCTTTACAACTAATTGAAAACAAATTACATAATCAATGGCTACAAACTTTACCAATTTTACCTCCAATAAAATGAAACACAAAAAATGCACAACTCTATTTATATGAATGGCTTTAAGAGAAGATAAACCATTTAGGAGATGAGAAAAGATGTAAGCATAAACCATTTATGAGATGAAATGAAAAAAGATGTAAGCATAATACCTCTGGTTTGTTCTCTATTAAAGCAACCTCTGAAGAATTCTCTACTAAAGCAGAGTCTGAAGTATCCAAGACAGCATACACAACAATGGTTTTCCCATTATGCAGTGTATAGCTAAATGTAACATACATCAGAGTTACCCGAATCCTAACTACTACTTTAAAGTACTCCCAAATGCACCTTAAGTACTAGATCGACAATAGCAGTACATGTTGGGTGTGGAATGAAGAAGTTCTTAATTTCAAAATTCACATACCCCCGTCTAATGAAGAAGGTTCTATGGAATTCAGAATTTCCTGGTATGTGTAAAAAAATCCAAATTACAACCAGAAATAACAACAATTACACAACACTACTTTGGAATTAACACATTTTCAACATCAAAGTACAAAATCGACACCTAGAATTGGTGAGATTGCTTCGTCGTACCTCAAAGTAGAGACAAAATAGAGGAAAATGTTGAGATCCCTGAGAAATCAAAGCTAGAACCGTAGAGATTGCTTTTAGACTCAAAGAGATTGCTGAGCTTGCTTTCAATCGGGTTTAAAAATGGCAGCAAAAGGTACTTTCAGTAACCGTTTTATTAGTTTTATATAGCGCCTCAACAACAGTAATTGAAGGACAGATGATCGCCGTCGCAATAGTAACTGAAGGACAATCGAAGTACCACACTGACGACTTTACAAGCAAAGTCTGGAGAGAAGACATCAAACCAAAAGGACGGTGACAGTCGAAGGACGCTTTACGCGCAAACTCTGGAGGGAAGTGGTACCCCATCACAACAATACCCCATCACAACACAGACAACTAAACATCACAATAGGGGCATAATGGTCATTTAACTCAAGGTGGCAAGCGACCATCCATCTCCCTTTATATACAAGTGTGTAGATATTGATAATAGCAACCTAAATTAACCAATTCATTTTAGCCAAATTTTATTAACTACTACATTAACCAATTGTATCAATCACTCGTTGATCGCTCTCAATCAACACTAGTGTTAACTACTACATTTAGTAGTAACATTGATAATATCAACTTATATTAACCAATTCATTTTAAATTTTATTAATGTTCGCTCAATCATCCCTATTTATCATTGACTATTAGTTGTTAGATTTGAAACTTATATTATATTGATCAATTTTAAAATTGTTTGATCAATTACTTAAACTCTTGGTCAAATGACTCTGACTACATTAATCGTCAATCGAGCACTACTTAATGTCAATTGCAACTATTAATCGTTACAATATCACATTAATCAATTGCAAAAATAAGTTTAATTTCTTGTTTTGCGTTTAAATCTAATTGTGTTAAATACTTTATCTTAATTCAGTGGAAGGTTCTACTAAATTATTCAATATTTATTACTTATTGATTTATCATTTTTCATTCAACATTTTTATTACAATTATTGTAGCGTGTGTTTAAATGGAAATTATTTTTGCAAATGATCAAAAATAATAAATGAATATCCTTTCACATGGTCATCATATATTTAATAATTATTTAAAGGTAAATTATTTAAAATTATTTAATGTAATTTAGAGATTATTATTATTATTATTATTATTATTATTATTATACAATTAATTTTTTTATTTCAAAAAATTGTTCTAAGAAATATACCCACACAAATTTAAAACTTTAACTAAAGCCTTTTTTATCTCATTTTTTAATGTTGCCCACTACAAAAAAGCTTAGCTAAAAGACAAAATTTGTAGTGGATTAAGTAAAAGGTGGTGTGGTGTTATAACACCCCAAAAAGTAAGAATTTTTCCGCTCAAAATGGTGGCTTGCTACCGGATTGACCAGTTGCCTTATTTTGTGGTAAGTACTCCCTTATTGTGTGGTAACTGTTGTCTTATTATGTGGTAATATTTAGCTTATTTGGTGGTATATATTTCCAATTTTTATGGTAAGTAAAGTGCGAGTTTTTTGGTGGGAAAACCGTAAATCCACCTCGGTTTTTTGGCAAAACCACTTACTCCTATTTTTTTGGGATCCAATGGCTGAGATTCATTTATTTTAGATCCAATGGTCCAAATTTAGTGGGGCGCCATAGAAAGATTCCTTTCATAATTCAAATTATTTTAGAAAGGGAATGTTCATCAGGAATACGGAGTAGAGTGGGAGAAAGCTATGGAGAGAGAGAGAGACTAGAACAATTCCTAAAATTCGCCATAGACTAGAAAAATTACTTCGAATTTAACCGCGGCAACAGACTTTAAAAAAAATTGATAATGGAATTTTAGACTTTTAGGATTAAAAATGGGTTATCACATCTATTTTGTGCAAAGGGTTTTTTTTTTGCTCTGTCCAGGTTTGTAGCTAGGAAATGGAGATTCTTTTGTCCTCCAGAGAAATAGAAAATCGAAGATCCACTCTCCTGTTTTTTCTATTTATTTATTTTTTTGGTCACAACAACTATAGATGGAACAAAACAAAATATTTAAACGTGCCATTGATTATTACTATCAAAGAAGCCAACATCGGGTTGTATTGGGACTCGGGGGAGGTGTTGTGCACTCCCGTGCCATGCACCGTGTTGTGCGCTTCTCGGCCGTCCGATTATGTTTTGGACGGTTCGGATGTGTTCGGCAATTATAATTTAATTTTGATTTATTTTGGTCGGTAAAAATCAAAACACATTTGAGCCGTCCAAAACACGATCGGACGGCCGATGAGCGCACAACATGGTGCACGGCACGGGAGTGCACATCACCTCCCCCGGTTCCGTTGTATTGACGTCTCACCCGCGAAAAGTGCCGTCTTTGTCTCCTCTTGGAATCATAATGATCGGGTTTTTCTTTCCCCTGATTTTTTTGGTCTTTAATTAAGCTGTAGCAAAAGTAATTGAGTACTGCCTG
>CM029280.1:16507494-16657970 GCA_016920895.1 Vaccinium myrtillus | reverse complement strand
TAATTAAATATATTCGTAAGTCGGAGTATTGTTTTTAGACAGCGTGTTGCCTGTTGCGATCTCCGTCCAATAACCCTAATCGCCCCTCCACTTCCCCTACCCCTACCCCAACCCCAACCTCAACCCCAACCCCTCTCTCTCTCTCTTTCTCTATCTGCTATAATGAAGAAGAAGCAAAAGACCCCACAACCTCCGCCCACAACCTCCGCGTCCTCCGCACCATCTGATATCAAGTCGCTAATTCGCAAAAACTCCTCCTTCTTCGACAAACTCATCGAACTCATCCCTGCCAAGTTCTACCTCCCAACCGACGACGACTCCAAACCCTACTTCCAAGGCCTCAAAAAATCCGCCAAGCAGGCCGCCAAGCAACAGACCAAGGACAACATCAAGAAATCCCGCCGCGACCGACTCGACCCCGATAAATCCCACACCTCCACCCTCGACTTGCTCAAACAAACCCTAGAAAAAGAAAAACAAGCCGCAAAAGCCATACCTGGACCAACTGAGGATGACGTCGAACCGGTCGGGAATCTGGACCGGATTCCCGACCGGTCGGTCACTTTTGAGGAGCTGCGGCAACGGCTCCACCGACGGATCGAAGAGCTGCGAGGAAACCGGGGTGGCGGAGAGGCGTGGAGGAGTGAGAAGAGAGAGAAGAGAGAGAACGAATATAGGAAGCGAAAGAGGGGCGACGACGACGATGATGATCAAGTGGAAGGAGAGAAGAGCGGTGATGGTAGAGGTGGTAATATTGGGAAATCAGAGGGCGAGATTGAGAAGGAAGTGACAGAGGCGAGTAAAAGGATTGAATTTGGGAAATTGAAGATTGGAAGTGGGGAAGAGAGGAGGAAGAAGAAGAAGTTGTCGAAGGAAAAGGAGCTGGAGATGGCCAAGAGGTTGGAGGAGGAGGTGAAGAAGGACCCGGCGATGGCGAAGAAGCATTCGTGGAAGGCAGCGGTGAGCCGGGCGTTGGGGGATAAGGTGCATGATGATCCCAAGTTGTTGAAGCAGAGTATGAGTAAGGAGAAGAGGAGGCATGAGAAGAATGTGGGTAAGTGGAAGGAGAGGGTTGAGAGTAGGGAGAAGGTGAAGGGGGAGAAGCAGCAGAAGAGGGCAGGGAATATAGCAGAGAGGATTCATCAGAAGAAGATGAGGAAGATTGCCAAGAGAGAGAAGAAGCTCATGAGGCCGGGTTTTGAAGGGCGGAAGGAGGGGTATATTAATAAAAATTAAGGTCCCTTCCGTTCTTTTTAAGTTTATGCTTTTTATGTTTTCGCTCATTAGTTATCAGTTTGTTTGCTGGATGCATTAGTAGTTGATGAACTTTGATTTGATATATGGTTTTGATGGATTGACCTCGTTTGAGAGGTTGACATGTAGCAGTTGATAGTTTGCCAGTGTTGGCTTGTACTGATTTGAGATATCTTCTCATATCTATGAAGCATTCAATTTCTTCATGTTAGTTTCTGTTACTGTTAAAGCTATTTGAGATTTCTTTGAAATCGTTGGAACCTGATATTTATGGAAACCCATGCAAGGAAGCTCAGGCATCTCATCTGGGTAAACCAAATGTGCATCTTTTCTTTCTCGGAGACCAAGTGCGTAATTTTTCTTTATCGGGCACCAAAGTACTAGAAGTGTTTCCTCAAAGGTTTTCTTAAATGCAGGACAGCTTGTTGTCATCGTGTTTTATTCCTTAATGTTGATAAGCTCGATGGACCTTTAAGGTTGAAGCTGTTCTTGCAATGTTACCCCAATATTGTATCTTTCTCTTTGTCTAGATTGGTGTTGAAGGAATCCTGAATTTCCAAGATAAAGAACAGTAATTTGAAATAAGTTTGGCTCCCTCTATCTCCTATATCTATGTTCCATGTTAGCAACTGAGCTTGATATAAGCATAACTCTAGCTTATGTCTTGGTTTTTATGGTAAATACATTCAGCTTAATATTCTCCTTTGGTTGTCAATGTGACTTCAATGCAGTGCAATACATGTAATTGTTCTTGCATATACTCCCTCCGTTCCAAATTGCTTGTCACTTGATACTATTTTGGGATGTTCCAAATTGTTAGTCCACTTTGAAAAGTCAAAACAAAATTTATTCAATTTTCCACTTTACCAGCAACCATTTCATTCAAAAGTTGAAATTTAAGGGCATTGTTGGAAATTAATCAATCTGTTTAATGTGAATGCATGTATCGAATGCATTTATTGCATGTCTGCTGAAAAAGTAGGAATTCCCAAAAGTGACCAGCAATTTGGAACTGAGGGAGTAGCTGTTAAGGTGATCTATCCATCCAAATCCCCCTACCTTGCATTGGTTGAGCATAGGGAGAAGTGAGTTAAGATAAGCAGAAAAAGAGTGAAGAATACAGCAGAGGTGATTGATCAGAAGATTTCTAAGGGAGATTGTGAAGAGAGAGAATTAGCTCATACAGTTGGGGTTAGAATGAGGGAACTAGGGTTATATACTACTCCCTCTGTCCCTTAATGTTAGTCCCACTTTGGGATTCTAACTTTTTTTTTGAGATAGTCATTGTGCTTTTCATTGTTTATCTTTCCACATTTGTCCCTTAAATTTAAATTTAAATTTAAATTTGAATTTGGTAAAAAGAAACTTTGCCATTTGCTCAAACAAGAAGGGCAAAGAAGGAAATTTACTTAATTTTGGTCTTTGATTTTCTCAAGTGGACATCAATTTTGGGACAACCAAAAAAGGAATAGTGGACTAACATTAAGGGATGGAGGGAGTATTCATTTTGATGAAGGTGCATCCTGTTTGAAGGACCATTTTTGTAGCAGAAGTCATGGAGGACCATTTTTGTGAAGGAATTTTTCTTTTATGTGAAGTCTCAAATTTTAATGAATAGATGGTGGTGGAGGTTATTAAAACTAGTTTACAGTAGGCTAATGTTTTGCTGAAATAATGGGCTACTCCTCTTTACTAGAAATGTTCAAATTTTCTTTTAGAGTTAGTACTCTTGTCAAAGTATTGGTTTGGGGTTTTGATCCCAAATTTTTCAATACTGGGGAACTTAAGGAAATCCCCCATAAGGAAAGGAAGTATGCTTTATTGAGTTTTATACTTTTGGGATTTCAGAATGCTTGGGTGTATGTTCTCCAATTTTGACCAACCATCGCGAATATATATTTGAACAATAGAATTTCAAATGATTAATGTTAATTGTTTGAGATGTAATGTTAGCCTCGTGAATTGCCAAAAAGAACAAGGTTTTACAATCAGTAGACTATTTCCAGTTATCTTCTATCCCAGTAAAGGTACTCAAGGGAACTTAGCATAATCTGCACTACCTTCTATGTCGAACTTTTGATGGTTAATGCATGCATCAAAACATTCATTTTGGATTTTGATATGTCAGTGATCAGCAAGTTAGTGATGTTGTCATTGTAGTATTGACAACTAACATGGTAATATGGTATTGCCCATCCGAAAGTTAAAAAAAATTTAAAAAGCTCATAAACTGAGTTCTCCCTACAATTTGGCTTGGTGATTGTTAATATCTACCAATTGATGTGTTTCTTTTCTAGCAAGTGATAGCATCAAATGTTGACATTCTTGGTGCAATGCATGTGTTGCCCTTGTCGTGTCTTATTGGCTTTGATTATTATTGTGTTTTTTCAGTTAGCTCTATTTCACCGTCTTTATCCATAGGCATTAAGAAACATGGATACGGACACACACTTACACTTACATGTCACGCCTTTAAAAATTATGACACGGACACATCAGAACACTTTCGAATGTAGAATTTATAGGTTAGTCTTGTAGAGTTATGTTATGAATTCATATAGAACTTGAAAACATTACTTCTATCAAATTAAGAACAATTCTATGAATATACTGTTTGCATATAAGTATACATGAACCATACATCTATGGAAAATTTCACCAGGACCGAGTTTTATAATTTACATTTAACCTTTTAATGTGTCCTCAGCATGCTCCAAGAGTGCCACCAATGTTTCCTTGAGTTACACAATGTGTTTGAGTAAAAGAATATCATAAGAAAATTGGACAAGTATTTAAGCATGTCCAAAGAATGTCGCGTCGTGTAAAGAATGTCGCGTCGTGTCCATGACCGACACATGACAGATACGTGAGGCCTGTAGATGTGTCTGTGCTTATTAGCTTAGGCAGGCCCAAGATTCCAGTATTGAACTTTAGCACATCTTTTTGTTTTCTCTGTGTCCATCTGACGCTTGTGATTTCCAAGATCTTTCTTCGGCTCCAGATCCTTATATTAGTGCCTTCGATGAGACTATTTTTTTTGGGTGGTAACTCTGGGCTTTATTAGAAAGAACAGAAGTCAAGAGTGAACCCCTTAATTTACAATCAAAACAAAGACGAACAGCCTATACTAGATTGCGAAGAAACCAGTGTAAAGGGAAAATATACTACTTGGAACCAACAAAATTTTCTAAGGTAAATAATTCACTTTTGAAAACTTAATATTGCTGCTTTGAGAAGTGTTGATCCCAAGTTCGAATTTATTTTGGCCAATGACAGAGGAAGGGGTTCTGTGAATGCCTTTGAAAATTCAAATTAGTCCTTTCTTGCCATGGGAAGTCTACTATGGCAGCTAGAGGTAGCCTTCTGAAGGTATTGGGAAAACCCTTTTGAAATTTAAGGCAAACCAAGAGACCTTATGACCATAGAGAAGTACCACTAGGGATGCAACAGAGCTTAGCAACATGATACCAGACTTGTGTAGAGTAGGAGCATTCAAAATATACCAGACTTCCTTTGATGAGATCACAGGGTGCAAGTTCATAATTATAGGAATACTTTCTCCTCATCTCTTTGTTATTGCTAGTTATGCAGCCGTCCCAGACAAAGGTCTGAAATGGGTTTGAAGTCTCAAATACTTGTGTCTAACGAACTACTGATACAATAAAAAGAGCTTACCAACATCGCTTGCTCGAAGTTGTGAGTGGACTATGTGGTAGGTTATTAAGCCACCTTGCTCTGTAGTTAGCTGAGATTAAATTTGGAACATATATGGTCGAGGGAATAAATCATCATTTCTATATCTTCTTTGGACGGGTAGTGGAAACAGATATATTAGCTTAATTTTGCTTGGGAAGAATTCTCATTGTTATCCATGGCATGCTTAGAGTAATTGCACTTTCTTGCTTTGTTTGAATGGCTCGCACATGTGTTGTTGTACATGATTGTTTATTACAATGTCTTTGGTTTTCAAGTATGCCCAACCCTTTTTGGCTTGCTTTGTTGTTATTTTGATTTGATAGGGACCAATGAAACACAGGTACGAGTAAGGGATACATGTGCGGGTACGAGATACAACAAAAACCTAAAAATGTGGGGTACGGGTACGGCAATGGTACACCAATATTTTTTACATATATTTTTTTATTTCTAACAAGCTATAGAAAAACATGGCCTTATTCATTCATGGACATCCCAACCCTTATTGAACTTATTCTTTCCATACTGTTTTTTTTTGTGCTTTTTTGTGTGGGTACTTCAAATTAGTTCTTTTGCATTCAATAAATTACTGTAAAGATGTATAAAATATCAAATATGTTGGGAGGAAAAGAAGTTAATAACATTAACAATTAAGCATCTAGTTCATGAACAAATAAAAAAAAAAGAGAGAGAGAGAGAGAACTGGTGTACCAGTGTTGTACCCATCCCCCGTACTGTCACCATACCCTGATACCGAAAGGTACCCGATATGTTTTTGGCGTACCGGGTATGTATTTTGCCATACTGGAGCTGTATCTGTACCCGGTACTCATACGGCAACATGTTTGGAGTACCCGTGCTTTCATAGATAGGGACATTTAGCAAAATCATGATATTTCTTCATCTACTTGTCTGTGATCTTTTGGTTAATTAAATGAGTGGACTATTTTTTAAAGTTTGTTTTGCTCAGCTGTTAAGTTACATTATCCGAAGAGTGAAGATATCTCCAGGTAAGCTGAGGATCCTCATAAAGTTAGCCAAGGGGATGATAGTTTTCTTTTTTTTTTTTTCTTTTTCATTTTTCTTTTTTGAAGTTATCAAGAAGGAAGACTGGTGCTGAGTTAGGTTTGAACTCTCTATGCTCTGGAATGTTAAGGTCATAGTAGGAAGAACCAGCTGCATCCATCTATGGATATACCATTTCTAGATTACTCAAGTTTTGACGGTTCTAGACTGCCAAAACACTGGAATTATGTTTGGCTGAAATTGTGATGACCGTTTCTAGATTACTCTCTTTGGTTTATGTGGTCTTACTGTTGACAATTTGACACACCTACCAGTTAAAGGTTTTCTAATTGCTCTGTCCTTGCTCCTTTACATTGTTTTAATCATGGATTTTCCCCAAATAGTTTTTGATTAGTTGTTAGCATGGACTCTTTGCGCGATGCTGCTAATGATTTACCTTCTTTTGTAATTGCTTTTAAGCAACGGTATAAATCGACTGGTTGCGTGTGAGGGTTGAATGTGTACGTTCTCCCTTTCCCTTTTTTATCAGACAAAAGGAGAGGAATATATCTCGATGCAATTCCAAAGCTGAGTTCCTTCGCTCAGATCTCTTGTTGCTGATATCGATTTCAGTTATTTCACATTGATAGTAAGTTATAGCTAATTGTTTGGGCTTGCTATGCTCGTTATGCATTTAGCTTTCTGCTCTTCATTTTCTTGAAGGGAATTCTTGGTCCTGTATTTCTAGTTTTCCTCTTTATATATGAAAATCTGTGTGTAGAGTTCTTCGATATAATGTGTGCTTATGTTTGCATGAAACACTCCTTGGTCGATTTTATATTTTGTAGTACGAAGCCTGTCTCTCTGTTGTATCTCTTCTTATGTCTTGTATGTCTACCACATGCAGTAGAAATCAGCTTCTTTGTTTTTATTAAAAGTAGGTCGTAAATAGAAACCAAATTAAGAGGGTTTCACATGGATCACACCAAAAAGTTCGCAGCTACGCACTTTCAGTATCACCAGGTTCAGTTACTTGCTCGTTTGATGGAACTAATAGTGAAGGATTGTATAATCTCACTTGATATATTATCTGATCAGATTTATTGTGATCAGATCAGAAATACCATACCCTCAAGGTATTTATCCCACTTTATTGGATTTACAGTTGTGTTCGATACTTCATATTTGGTTAAACATATGGACCCTTGACTTTGGTCCATTATGTGGATCATAATGTTTGTTAGTGAAAATTAGTTTTTGGTCCTTGTTCCCTTTCTGCATTTAAAGGACGGCTTCTTCATATGCAGACACCAATGATAGTTGGGCAGAGTCCCCAACTTGCCCCATCTTAAAAGGTGCAGACACAGGACAAAAGACCAAGTTGTGCACAAGTTGGTCTGTACCGAAAATCCCCCCTCTTTTCTAGTACATTAATAACCGTTGAAATGTATCTCCAGATTTCAGTGAATTGAAATTCTTGTGTAATCCAGGGCTATGAATGCACTAGAATAGAGAGACAGAAAATCTCGGGGACAATTGATCTTGGGCCCCAGCTTAATTATGAATCTTTTTACAACAACTTTATGTGAAAGTCTTGTATTGTTGCCATGGTCGAAAACTCATTCCAGCGCATTGTTGAGTTTACCTTTTTTTATTTTGCTTTTTGTTTTGCCTCTTTTGAAATTTCATTCATTTCGCATGTGAACTAAGCGAAGGGAAGATCACATCTATGACTCGTGTTCACATAATTGTTGTTTCTAGTGTCTGTGTGGTTATAGTACTTGATAAGTTAGTACTTCCTGAAACTGTTTTCCTCGATTTTGAACTAAAATTTCACTAAGTGCATTACAAGTTTTTGAATCACCGGATTACTCCAAGACAATGTTTGGTTTATTAGAATGGTCCAATCTAAATATCACAAAGGAACGAGGCAGTGTTTTGCGGGATTCTTTTGCGCGGATGGCCGAGCCAGACTGCACTCCCCCTTCCCCCAACGCAAGCATGCATATTCTCCCTCCTTCCTCAAGCAATCGATTGATGGAGATTCCCTCCAAACTCCTATATACACCACCCCATTTGGCCCTTTCCATTTCAAAACAGAGTCTGCACTTCACCCTTCACAGCCATACACGCTACTGCACATCAGCCGTCTCCTTCATGAAAAATCTGTCATTATAGGGAGAGAAATCCTTGAAGAAACTCCAAAAAAACCTCGTAAAATCCTTTACAACTCCAAATACTTCAGTCCAAACACCTCGTAAAATCCTTTACAACTTCAAATACTTCAGCCACTACACTCCAAAGCCAAGTTTCTTACACCAAAGACACCACCACCACCACTGTTTTTCCAGTAAACAATAGCATTGTTTCAAGCCTAAGAAAAAGATAGAAAACCCTTCTCAAATCACTGTTTTGATAGACCGAGGGCTACTGGGCTCAGGTTAGTTCTCCGTACTGACCCTGAGCCTAGCTGATGTTTATAATATGCATGAGAGTATGTGACAAAATTATTAATAAGATGCCATAATTTTTGGTATAGTACACCATGCATACAAGGGTTATATGCTAGTATTAGTGTGTGTGTGTGTGTGTGTGTGTATGTGACAAAATTATTAATAAGATGCTATGATTTTTTTTTTTGTTGCAAGGGTTTTTTTTTTTGGGACAAGGGTCGGGACCCCCCGCATTACCTCCGCCCTAGTGTGACTTCACTGTATTTCCGTTGTTTTTGTTGAGTAATTTTAGTAGAATTGGTTCAAGAGTCAGATTTGAATTTTTTATGTTTGTTTTCAATCACTAAAAGCAACGTTAGGGCATCCACAGTGGACTATCAAAATGGCTCCTAAGTGAGGCTTCTAACATTTACGTAGCCATGTGCTCAAGTATTGCCTTCAATGGGCTCCCCATCCAAACTCCTAAGGGTGGCTTCTAAGCTTGACTCCTAGCACAATAGTTAAATTTAGGTAGCCTTCTAGCTAACTCCAAGTGGGGTCAAAGTCTTTAAATTTTTTTTAAATATGAAATCTTTGGAAAAGTTGCCGTTGGAAAAAATTGCTCCTAATTTTTTTTCTCAAAATAGAGACTGATATTGCTAGCCCATTGAGTGCACACATCCTCTCCAAATTTAACAAGCTCTAGGAGTGAAAAGTGGACCCCAATTATGCTTATGTGTACACCTTAGGATACAACTTAGGAGCAATTTTTAGGGAGTCCACTGTGGATGCCCTTAGCAAGTTAGCAAGTGTTAGATTATTATGAGACCAATTATCTGTTCACAAGAGTTGAACTATATATGTTACCACCCAAAGGTTGCCTAGCTACGAGATCATTGGACCAAACTAAATATCTCTATACCTTCTATAATAAGAACAAAGGGTGGCTTGCCACATTTTCCCTTTTCGGACCAAAATGCCATTTGTTTTGTATTGTGTAGTGTTTCAAAAGTTGGGTTAGTTTGGTCTTTTCAAGATTGTAATTTTTGAAACTTGGAGGATAGAAAGTTGAAACTTGGGGACAAAGGCTAGAACAGGTACCTTACGAAGTACTCGAGCACTGTTGTTCGGCTAGAAGACGTCCTTGAATTACTGTAGACGTACTCCACGCCAAACGTGAGTTGATAAGAGTTACTATTCTTACGGCGGTAGCTGTTCGGTAGGGTACAGATTGAGTAGATTTGTATCCTTCTTATATACCGCTTCTCCCTTTCTTTCCATCTCATTTCCAGATCAAACCAATTCCTCTCTCTCTGTGCGAAGCGCGGGCACTGGCAACTTCCTTTTTCCTCATGTAAGTTTGTGTGATAGGATTTAAATTTGTTTAATTGTTGCAAAAGACACAGTATTACATTTTTGTTTTAAATCTTCGATGCGTGTGTAGTGGCTTATATAATTATTTATGCGTGCATATTTGCAGATTCTAATCGATCCGAGAGTGAGCTTGAAGGATTGGATTGTTCGTCGGAGTCTATTGCTTCCCAGGTTAGCACTTGGCACTCCATTTTGTAGTTGTTCTCTGAACTCTAGACTCTGATTACTCTTTGTTTGCCTTCCAAGTGTTTGATAAAATGTCCAACTCCGGGGGGAATATTGGGATGGAAGGTTCGTTTAAGGTTAGGCCCTAAAACACCAAGACAGGAGTGTTAATTGGCTTTTTTAAAATTGTAACTTAAATTATTGATATAATCAGGGGTCTACACGATCACCAAAGTGAGCACACAATCACTAATAATTTCAATCTGATGGCAGCTAATCTTCTATTGATGTTGAAACCTTGGTAAGAGTGGGCTATAGGTAATTGCTTACTGAAAAGAGAAGGCGAAGTACATTGGTAGATGATCATCTTCTTCTTGATTATGGTTGTTTCTATACTTCTGGCTCAAACATAGTTTTAATTGCTTACTTCCTTCGTTTTCTCTTTTATCCTCTGCACTCTCTCTCCTTTTCTCTTCGTAGTCTTTCCCTTTGTCTTTCTCTGTCTCTCTTTTGACTCGAACGGAATTGGGGTTTTGTGCAGATTTTGAAGTTCTAGGGTTTGATTTGATTATTTATCTAAACAACAAGGTTCAGCCGCCACTTCCATTTCACTCTCATTCAGGGTACTTCATATGTTCTGCGCGTAACTTAGCTTAGCCTCATGTTTTATTTCCCACCCCAATTAAAGATAAATATTCACCGCAGTGTGCTTTGAATTCATTGGAATTGCTTGTTTTCTAAGTTGAGTGCTTGTGTCGCATCGTTGATCTGATTACTTTTTTCTCATACTTTCAGCTCAAGGAGAAGCATTCTGTGCATTGCAGTGATGAGGAGGTTGATGATCCTCCTCAGGTGGACAGCAATGAGGACCTTAGTGATGATGGTCAAAAGGAAATTCCCGGAGAGGTAAGAAAGGCTGTCGTTAATGGAAATTGTCTGCATCATCTTTCTCATGTTACATGAGACTTTCCAGCTTTCTAAGGAATAATTTTTTTATAAAATCATAGGCAAGCATACATTATATTTGCTACATGGTGGATGGCCCGACTATCATTAAATTGGGGCAAAATAAGTCATGTTAGAGTATGTAGTCTAACCTTGGTAAGAATCTATGTCCGAACTGCATATCTTGAATCTTATATAACAGTAATTACTTTATTCATCGAGTTTTTGTATTCAATTTATCTACACTATTGTGGTCAAGAGGAGGAGATAAACGGGAATGAGATTTTTTTTTTCCCATTTTGGAATTTGGGCCGACAATAGAGTAATCATGTAGTTTGTGCAGATTCAAAGCATAACATCTAATATCTAAACCTTCTTTACCACTCGGCTAGCAAGCCACTTAATATCTAAACCTTCTTATATAAGAATAGAAGTTGGCTTGCCATTTTTTGCAAATTTCAGACAAAAATACCCTTCTCCTCTGCCTTTATGGATTGGAGTTCAAGGGTTATCATTGGTATTCCCGGCAAATACGTAGAGTTTGTTTTTACCCCTTTTTTGGCTCCTGACTTGCAAGCGTAGAGTTACTCTACGAAAATTAACTTTCGTCTCCGTACCCTGTGAGCGGGCAGATACATCTCTCCTTCCTCTTTTCTTCATCTCTGCTTATTGCTTTGGCGACAAGGAATGCTGTCGGTGCATGAACTTAGAAGCTGCAAAAATCCCTTAAAAGATGGGGCTAAGTACCAGAAATCATGGAGATACAGTAAATGAGTAGGAAAAGCTGACAAAAACACCTTAAAAATTAGGCAAAGTACTTCATTCTCTGGTACGGCGAAGTATAAAAGGTTTTCTCACAGAGAATAGTGAGAATGAGTTCCTCCATTTCTCTGATTTTCAATTGCTTCTTTCTCTGGTTTCTTTGGAGATTTATACGATTGTTGTTCTGATTCTTGATTTCGTGTGTTTCGTTCAGTTGTGGAAGGAAGGAGAAGTTGATTTGCGCTATTTGGTTGTGATCTTCTATAGTATTTCCCTATTGTGAAATCAGCTGCCATGATTGTTTGTTGACTAATCAAGACCTAAAACCCGAACTGAAAATCGAAGTTGCTGGAAAAGGGTAACGCTACTACAGTCTGTATTTTGTGTAAGTTATATAGAAAGCTAGGTTTGAAAAATTCATCTTTGATCTTGTACATAGGTTATGAATTCTATCTGCCTGGGTTGGTACCGCTCAGGTGTTTTTATTTCTGATGAAGCGGAAAGATAACGATAAAACATTTAGAGAGTAAAATAGGGAAGGTTCAGGTTTGGTCTTATTGTTTGCTCATACATACCTATTTTGTTTTTGCTTTAATTTAGATGGGATTCCTTGGTTGCTTTCTCAGTTCTTGTGGGTTCATCTGTTCTCAACATGAAGGAAATTTTAATTATCCTTAGTTTGTCAAGCATGGGACAAAGCCAAAGGCGCGTATTCGCAGTACTTATGTGAGTGTCTCGACTCTTCTCTTTTCTGTTAGTATTTTTTAACCTGTTCTGCACAGAAATATTGATTATATGTTAACATATAATTCTCAAATGCAGCAAACTCGATCATAGTGATACATATTGTTGCGCTAATTATGTTACACTTGGACTGAATAATGGAGTATATGGGTTAGGTTTGCCCTTTTGTGCCGATTTTCCTTTACCCCCACCAGAACTATTGCAGCTTAATAAGTGAAAAAAGTAGGCTTTTGGTCAATGGTGTATCTGGGTTCAATTAAGTAAACACACCTCTTGGAGTAAGGGGATGCTTGGTCCCCACAACAGAGTGAATTAATTCAACATAATTTGTTTGGTTTTTGTGGGATATGCAGATATAGAGGGCTTCCTTGGCTTGAAGAAGTTTGTTTGAAGCCTATCAATCCGAATTCATGTTACCTATTCAAACTACTTCAAGTTGAAACTGCATCAGGTGGTATGAAATCTTCTGTTCCTCCTAAATTAAAGACACTTTTTTTTGGTATTTTAAGCCATGCTTTTGTTACATTTATTAGAGTCGATAGAATCACTAAAGGACTCCCAATGACGGTGGTTTAAGTTCATGCAAAAAGTTTGTGGTTGTCTAATTTTTCTTATTTGAATGTAGTTATCTAGCATCATACATGTTTGTTGAAATGCTTCAATGACTTCATTTACATAATTAAAAAATTATCATATTCTCCTAAAAGAATGGTCGTGGGTTGGCAAATTTATCATCATTTAGACTTTTGCTATCTTAGTTGTTATTTGTTTTATATTGTAGCTTGATAAAATCAGTTATATCCAACTGATTCAACATCATAGCCTGAAACGGATAGATATTGAAAACCTATTATAGTTTATTCAGTGTTTCTTAATGTTGCTCTGTGCTTTTTTCTTTCTCTGAATATTCTCTTACTCGGGGTGATTCATAACATTACAAGATGGCCAATTTTATAGGCAGGAAAGAAGACGACATAATAAATAAATTTACTATTTCAATCAACTTAATAGTACCTAATTAATAATCTTGTCTCGTTGACTCGTTGTTTTGCAACTTCATCTACATATGTGGTATTCTGTCTTATTAGTTTTAGCTTATTCTCAAATATATAGTGACAGTGTTTCTATATTGAGATAACGTTCAATAGATCATTGTGGAAGAAATAAAAATGTACCTTTTTTTTTTTTGATCAGTAAATAAAAATGTACCTGATTTGGGTCGTCTTGGGGATCGGGCCACAGCCCTGTTTGGTTCGAGGAAATTCAGTATTTTCTCCGTTATCTTCCAATGTCAAAAGAAGAATTTGTTGTGATCGTCATCTGCTTCAAAACTGGGGTTTCTTATTATTTGCTTTTCTATCTCAAGGCTGTTTTTTTTTTTTTCAAAGATTTGGAGACACCTCTATGACCTTTTTATGGCTTTGATTAGTTTCTCTGTATCATATATTTGCTTGAGCATATGCATTTGAATGAGAGAAAAAGGAAGGTGTTTAGTTTTGAGTTTTGTTTTGTTGCTTTGACAGATGTTCTTGCATATATGATCGTGGGGTGGTGAGAGAAATATTCATCGTCTAAACGGTTTCCAGTGTTTTATAAATGTTTGAGTTTTGGTCTCTATGTTTGTTCTTGAATGTGTAGGAAGATGAGTGCTAAATCTTGGCCTTTAAGTTCTGACTGTGTTTATCTCCTTGAAGCCAAAGCAACATGACGATGCTTTATGCGCCAAATCTGGAGCGAAGAGGTCAAAACAAAGAACGCTTTACATATTTTCTAAAAATACTAATAATACCCCCAGGATTCACAATCCATAAACGGAGGGCAGGACAACAGTTCCGTCCACACGTAGCAAAATGTGGTCTCTCTCTCTCTCTCTCTCTCTCTCTCTCTCCCCATTTGCAGCGCTTTGGTACTCTTGACCTTATTTTCTGGAGATTTTCTTCACCTTTTCCTTTTTCCCGTCATTCGATCTAATGGAGTTGTCCTTGCTCAGAAAAAGGGTGAAATACTTCAAAAGATGTCCATATCTATTTTAGGCCGGACGGACCTAAAATTTCCGAATATTGTATCAGAACTTTGTTTTGGGGAATCATGAGTCCAGCCTCTATGGAGTCTATTTTTCTTGTCTCGTCATCTCCATCACTTCTACATGCTACTGGCTGCACGTACAAGGAATGTTGGGTTGGTTTGGCAGAACGAAACCTTTTTTTTTTTTTTTTTTTCTTTCTTAAGAAAAGAACCAATAGTTTAGGCCCTAAACTTTAGGGATTATAAATTTATGCTTTCAAGTTCCTGAAATCATATAGCTAGAACATGAATTAGACATGATCAATAGTATTTTTTTGAGAAGCTTCTGCAATCCATAAGTGGACCTAACAGGACCTAATTTTTTCCCACTGTTTGCTCTACTTGCAGGTTGGTTTCTTGTATTTTTCTGTGGTGGAAGATTATTTTACTGGCCTCGTCAACATGCACTGCAAAGGCTGGAAATCAGTTTACTGTGATCCGGCGAGGCCTGCATTTTTAGGTGCTGGGGCCACAAATCTGAATGATTTGTTGGTTCAGTCCACAAGATGGAGTACTTGTCTGGCTGAAGTTGCTCTCTCAAGGTTTTGTCCTCTTATATATGGCCCAAAGAAAATGCCTGATCTTCAAACCATGTGCTATGGAGAGCTGTCATTTTTCCCTTTCTATTTTTTGCCACTTTGGTGCTTTGCAACCATCCCTCGGTTGTGTCTACTGAATGGCAATCCGTATACCCAGAGCCAGAGGTATTAATGCTCCTTTTGTTTTGACTTAAAAACTTTATCCTTAGTTAGCAACTTATCGTAATCGCGAGAATGCTTTTGCAAAAGAAAGTTTTATATGTTCGTTGCGACCATGAAAATGATAATGCTAGAGGGTACCGTAGTACTAAAAGAAAGTTTTTATATGTTGGTTTCTTCTCTAATTTTTCTGTTATTTGAAGTACCCCAAGAGTTCCAGTTTCAGATGTAATGAGGAGAGTTCCGACTCT
Source organism: Vaccinium myrtillus (assembly GCA_016920895.1). Taxonomy (NCBI): domain Eukaryota; kingdom Viridiplantae; phylum Streptophyta; class Magnoliopsida; order Ericales; family Ericaceae; genus Vaccinium; species Vaccinium myrtillus. Next base: position 16,642,580 of record CM029280.1, on the reverse strand, counting down.
TTTGCCATGCTTGTATGGTTCAACACGTTAGTTACCAATCATCATTTTCCAGAGTGTGTTTCCCTGAGCTCCATTTTGGAACCAGAGTAACTGTAGCCATAGAATTTTATGGCTTCTTGTCAAGCGAGTTGCATCATGAACCACAAATGTTTCACTATGTTTCTCGGTCATTACATTGTTGCTTTGCAATTCCTGAAATGTAGTTGTCTCAAGACTGAGTTTCACCTGAAGTTGTCAAAATAAAGAATACGAAACTTCATTCTTTATACTAATACTAAGCACGTGGCCTAATACATATAAAGAATGAAGTTTCGCTCCACACTTTTTCCCCTTCTCGGCTGAAAATACCCCTGATTTGAGTTGGTGATTCTCTTTTGTTAAGAGGATGAGATCGTCTTTTGGTGTCCTCCTTCAAAGAAAACCATACGACGTCGTTTTGATGATGCTTTAGCTCTATCTATAGCGTAGACGTTAGACTACTACACTCTGCACGGAAAAACCCCTTTCGGCTCTGTACCCCTTTTCACGTGATTTCTTGGTTTTTCGCCCTTTTTCTCGAATTTCTGGCATAGACTTCTTCGACTTCGGAACAGTGTTTATACTGCCCACTTCGAGTAGTATATGTAGCAGTACTGGTGGTTGTCCTTAAAACGTTCTTTAGTAACTGTTGTAGTGGCTGTTGATGTATAAAAGCTCTCCTCACAGAGGGTTCCTCCATTTCTCTAGTATGCTTTAAAAGGGGTCCGTTTTTGGGGAGGACATAGTAAAGTGGTCTTTACTTTAATAAGGACATCAACTTTTTTCTTTAATGCCAAAAGGACAAATCACCTACAAATTCCAAAAATGCACTCCACTAGCCAATGAAAGTGCCTAAACCCCCAAATCTAATGAAAATGCCTAAACATAAACCCTACGGTACCCTATGAAAATGCCTAAACATAAACCCTAGGGTACCCTAAGAAAGTGCCTAAACCACTAAAACTCTATAATTGGAAAGTGCACCCTAAACCTAAACCCTAGGGTACTCTATGAAAGTGCCTAAGCTATTATTGGAAGAGTGAAATCTTGAGAGTTGTCGTCCTCTTGAGCTGTCGCTTTCAAGTAGGCGGAAGATTCCTTCCATGTGCGCGTGAGTGGTGAGGGTTCATTAATAAGGGTATTTTTGTTCAGTTTTGTCCTTGAGCCCTCAATTTTTTTTTATCAATGTATTGGATGCATTAAAATAAGTTAAGTTGAACTAAACACCATTTAAAACCCCAAACTTGGTCTTTAGACCAATTTTCTGTTAAAAGGGAAATTCAGTGAAGAGGAAATCTCTTTGTTTTTTGGGTAATTGTGAAGGAGGAAATCTCGATTTGAAATGAACTGTGATTCAAAACTATTACCAAACCTTTGATTCGTAATATTTTATTTGGGTTTTGATTTGTCACAAAATTCGTCCAATCGTGTTCATGCTAGTGGTTACATCTAGTTCTATTTTACATTTCATGTGATGCTACAAGATATTGATCACATCACTAGACGAGATATGCATGATACGTACAATTTAGTAGTGTAAGGTGACACATAAAATGATACTCAAATGTGGTTGCTTTGAATGGTTAACTACTTAATACACATACTCCATTAAAGTAATAGCCACATAATTTAAAAAAATGTCATCTGTCGAAAACCAAAATGAGCTTCCATTGCTTTAACGTAAAATTTTTCCTTGATGTATTCAATTTTCGTGTCCCAATTCCAAAAGGATAAAGAAAAAATACTTTGTTAGTTGGTGTGTGATCTATTAAACTCAATTTGAATTTTCAACCACAAACCACCAAATATAATATTGCTTTGCATTTTTTCTATATGATACAACACATCACATAAAAATGTACTAAATGATAGGAGAGATATCTCCATATTATCCGGCGTCGTAGCAGGTATTTAAGAATTAGTTCATAATTTTTTTAATGACTCTCAAAAAAGTTTTGTGAAATTGTGAAAGATCTTGGACATGTAACTCCACATGTAACCATCAAAATTGCGTAATGATAAAACCGTTCTTATACAAAACGCAAAGCGAAGAACGTAGCTTGACGAAATCATTTGATTTGAGAATTACATTAGAAATCGGAAAGAATTATGGTATTGAATAAAAAATCGTATGCTGAAAAGTAGGACCTCGCTGCCACTGCAGCCATCGATGCCCAGTTCGTTCAAAATCGGAGAGGACTGTCCAGTTTTCGCCGACCATTCTTGACTATCGTCGTCTAAATGGTGGGTGGTGGACCGCAGCTAGGGTTTGAGAGGAGAGAGATATTGATTGACAAAGAGAGAGATTATGGTTTCTGAATATTAATTGGTCCTTTGGGTGAAAAAACAAAAATGGTCTTTTGTTGTCTTTATTCATTTTTTTTTTTTTTTGCGTTTGTTAGTTTTCGGTCGATTTTTTGTGGTTTCTTGGTTCGTCTTGACGAGAGGAGCCAAGAAACCACAAAAAAAATCGACGTAAAACTAACAAATTCAAATATTTTTTGAATAAAGACAAACGAAAAAACCAAAATGGTTTTTTTTAGCCAAATGGTTTTATAAGGAAGTGGATACAAGGGCATTATTGGATTGATAACATACGTATTTAAACCAACTAGGATGAGGTTACGCAGTGTCATTTTAAAACTGATGAATATGAAAATTATTAGTGGCGTTTTATCCTTTTTTTTTTTCTTTTACTTCCACTACTTGCAAACTCTTTTTTTTTTTGATTTGCAATGTGTATGCGAGAGCTTTAGGTTCGTGTGTTTATCACAAATATTAGTCTCACCTAGTCTGATTCTTCGTCTTGATCATTTAAATGTTGTATTCATTTAATAATGTCTATTGAAATGAGAACAATAAAAATTTAAGATACCTAACTTAATGAGAATCATAACGCATACCTCTTTTATTTTCATCAGAATATGAATAAACAAGAGTTTGTGGAAAGAAAATAAATAACAGATGTCCTAATTTTTTTATTTTTTTTTTACTTTACAGTAACTTTTACTAGATTTGAGTCAATTGTTTGGAATTGATCATTTATGTCAACGAGAAAAATATAAATTAAAAATTTTAAAAAATCGTTAAAAAATGACCCTCTCACATGTGTCCTCCGTGACACATTAGAGGGCTGTGATTGATTTTTAAGTTCACGATTCAGTTGATCCCAGGGTTCTTATCACTCCTCAAAATTCAAATACTCTTTCAATCAAGCACTTATGAATCTTAAATTTTTACCTAATTAAGAAGATTTTGACCTAATTAAGTTTTACATACCAAACTTTACCTGTGGATTGCTATCTTATAATTATACTGTATTACACAACGGTTTTGTAAAATGTCCCTCACACGTGTCCTCCGTGGTACATTAGAGGGCTATGATTGATGTTTTAAGTTCACGATTCAATTGATCCAAGGGTTCATATCACTCCTCAAAATTCAAATCCTCTTTCAATCAAACACTTATGAGTCTTAATTTTTACCTAATTAAGAAGATTTTGACCTAATTAAGTTTTACATACCAAACTTTACCTATGGATTGCTAATCTATATTACATTACACAAGGTTTGCAAAATGTCCTGCTCACACGTATCCTCTGTGGTACATTGGAGGGATATGATTGAATTTTTAAGTTCATGATTCAGTTGATCCAAGGGTTCTTATCATTCTTGCTCAAAATTCAAAACGTTTTTCAATCAAGCACTTATGGGTATTAAGTTTTTTACCTAATTAAGAAGAGTTTGACCTAATTAATTAAGTCTTGGATACCAAACTTTAGTCGTGGATTGCTAATGTCCTTATATATCAACTTTTAAAACAGAACTCAATATTCCAATTTCAAAATAGGTGTGTTCAAATTTCAAATATGCTCTCGACATCCTTCTTCTCTACGAACAAGGTGTCTCATCCCATTATTAGGGAGGCTAGAGGTCACTGCAATTTTAGATTTCACGCACTTTCATTGGATCAATATTCAATTGATTTCCGTTGAGATTTCGTTTTTCGTTGGGATCTCAATGCTAGAAACTTCGTGGGGAGAACAACGATAGCATAAAGGTAACCAATTTAAGCCCGTTTTTGTCTCATGTGTTTGATGTTTTGAATCAATATTTCTATGGTGGCTTTCATTTTTGATTGCATAGTTTCACACATCTTTGTCCTTAGACCCATGAAACAGAAATTGGTTCAGAAATGTCCACCCATTTCCTTTTATAGGTAGCCAATAAGGCACGTAAAATTGTTGTCATGCATCCTTTTACAAATATTCTTTTAATTTGTTTCATGAATAATGTACTTACTGAATTAGATAACTATAGTTTCACTTTGTGAATTGCCCTATTTTTAATTTTTTTTTTATGTATAAAATATCAGTTCTTAAACTTTATTTGGCATCCCCTATTTTTAAAAACGAAAATTTAGAGGAGGTTGGGTTCATTCGAGAGGGTCAATAGGATCAAATTGCAAGTCCATCCTGATTTGATTTCAGATAGTTTGGTCTATAATAATTATAATTTTTTTTTTTTCATTTCTTTCGCTGGAATTCCGAATAATTTTTTTGATAAGATTAAAAATCACTTAAGAGTAATAGGTATTGTATTAGTGTAATACTGACTGTACATATTTAGGAAATTCTTCTATCGCCCCCCTGTAGTCTCTCTCATCATCATCCTCGATTGGATAAAGCATTCCCGTCTCCTTCACGAACTCTCTCCCCTTTTCAATCATACAATTCCCTGGATCTCTTCAACTCTCTCTCTCTCTCTCTCTCTCTCTCTCCGTCTCTTTTTCAAATGGGTATTGTAGTTGGTGAGCTAAATTACAGCTGCCTAGCATTGACTTCTCGCTTACATCATGGATTGCTCGTTGCCCAATTAGATTCCCCCCTTCTCCCTCAACCCGCTCTTCTTGAATCTGGGTTTCTCTTTAAACCCATCAAAATGGGGTTTTCTGATGGCTAATAGCACTCTCAAGATTCTTCATCTCATTTTACTGACATTATTACAGGATGTAAATACCTTCTTCTTTCCTCTTCTTTTTGATCATTTGGGTCAATAATTTATGGTTAGAAAAATTGAACTCTTCCAACTGCTTTGAAGGTCTTGTCTTGTATTGGGTTAATTTACTTCAGTCCACTATCTTTAAGCTGTATTTATTGACACCAGTTTGTTGGTCTTTCTATCTGGAATAATAGCTTGGTCGTTTCTGTAATTTAGATATTATGAATATGCCCTTTTGTTTTAAGGAGATATAATGCACCCAAACATAGGATTGGGGTCCCTGAAGCTCCCTTGATTGACTCATGAACTTGTGGTGATTTTTTGAATTTCATTTTTGAACTCTGGTTGTTCAAGTAAGTTTCAATTTTAAAAGAAGGATGTGATACTTGAGTTTTAGTAGTGAGTTTTGGAATTATGATTCATTACTTTGTGCCTTTGTGTGAATAACCTTTAATGGGCATAATCTTTAATATGATTTATCAATTCCTTAGAACTTTCAGGATTGATGTAACAGTGAATGCCTATAACCCTTGGAATCATAAGTCTGAACTATATGGCAATCAATCCAAGTAGCTATTTCAGTTTCTGCTGTTATATTGGTTAGCTCTCATTTGTTCGAAGGGAGCCCTTTATCCCTTAAGAGTTAAGACTGCTCTAATGCCTTTCGGTAATTCTTTCTTTGCGTCCTTTTTCTGTGACTCGCGGATCGAATGGGTGCCTGCTGTAACACTAATCTCGTAGTCCTAACTCCTAAGTCCTAACTCCCAAGTCCTAACTAATACACAAAATCTTTTAGACCGGACTGGAGAAATGCCTCAAGGAAACATTTTTCATTTGGTGCCATTATACTATTTCTATTGTTCCTTCATTTTTCTGTTGTTACTTCACATTTTTCTGGGGAGAATCAGGCTCGTAACTTCATCTCTTATTTAGTTTGGATCATCACTTGTAGCCTTTTATTTTAATTTGCCTGGTCTCTCACTTTCCCTGCAAATTGGTAATGTATATAATTGGTTTATTTTTACTTTATTTTGTAGGTCTTCCTTTGTGTCTTTGTAATTAAGAGCTGCTTGTACTGTCAGTTTAGTGCTTTGTAGGGGAGTCTCTTGTCAATGTACGGTATATGTCTTACTTTCATAGTTCTATGGCGTTTACTGTGCAGTTTAGTGATTGGCGTTGTGGGGGCTATGAAGTGTTTCTCATGCTTGCATGAAACTGATGTGCCAAAGAGTACTGTTAAGTCTATCTCAGTTTGCTCCTCCCCTTCTGCATCAACTGATCGAGATGTGAGAAAATCTGGATCTGGATTTAACTCCCAGAATGTCTCTTATGTAAGCACCGAATCATTTATGAGGATCTCATTCACAAGTATCTCCCGAAGACAAAGCACCCTCAGAGAATTCACATTCGATGAACTGAAGACGGCCACAAGAAATTTTAGCCGCTCTCTTATGGTTGGAGAAGGTGGGTTTGGTTGTGTATACAGGGGCGTGATGCGAGATACAGAGGCTTCAAACAAAAAGATTGATATTGCTGTCAAACAACTTGGCACTAGAGGATTGCAGGCAAGGTTTCTTTCTCTTGCTATTGAATTAAACTGCAATGGTTGTTAACTGCTTTCTAAAAATATTTGTTTGACCATAGGAAGAGTGCCAATTAGGTTCAAGGGCCATGTTTGGTTGAGTTCCCTGGACCCCGGTTTTCACTTTAGTGCCGTGGGCCCCCCTTGTCAAGTCCTACATTTTCTTTCTCATCTCAATTTCAGGAAATACTGCTATAGTGTATAGCTTGTGCGAGATGGGTTTGTGGGGCCCATTTCGAAGACCCACACAAATGATTCAAGCCATCTAATACTTCTAAAATTATTTTTTGAGTCATCTAGAAAAAAATAAGGTCAATCGTATAACTTTAAGTACTTGATCGAGTTGTCTAACTTTCTTTCAAACTTCAGTATCCTAAATTGTGAACGAATAATTAGAAGATGGATCATTATAGTCTTTTGAATGACCTGATTTTTTCGGAGTGACTCAAAAAATTATTTTAAAAATGAATGAACGGCTTGGATCATTTGTGTGGCTCTTCGAAGTGGGCTCCACGGACCCATCTCGCACAAGATATGCACTATAATAGTATTTCTTGAAATTGAGATGAGAGAGAAAATGGAGGATATGACAAGAGGGGCCCACGACACTAAAGTGAAAACCGGGTCTAAGGAACTCAACCGAACATGGTGAAGAGCTTTGTGAATTAGGTCTAACCAAAGAATGAAGTAGACTTTGCATATATGACGTTTTCGAACTATTGATAGATGTAATATGTAGATGGTGAGAGAACCATGTCAGCTAAAAATGGAAAATGGTGATTGGTAGAGCTTGGCTAACATATGTGTAATAGCACCTACCAAGTTGTATATAAAGGATGAACTTTGTTTGCCTTTTTACTCATATCCAATTGGTATTGAATTGGATGCTTTAACATGGGATCACATCTAGGTTACTGGAGCTTGGGGTAAGACTTAATTTGATTCCCCGTTGTTCCTGCATAGGTGCACTTTAATATTCCTCAGACTATGACCTTTAATTCTTGTCTACCTCTCTCCATGCTGGTTAGGGTTGCACGTATGAGGGAGCGTTATTTCTTGTCCTTCCAATTGTACAATTGCAATTCCCAAGTTAGCATATGACCCTTGTGGGTCTCGCCTCTGTATTTGTAATAGGCAAATGCTTTTCTTGTTGCTTTAACAGTTATAGCTGCAAAAAGGCGGGAATTCTAATCAGAAGAAAAACTTGACATTGTGCCCCACTAAAACTATTAATCTGGTGATATCAACATATTGCTATCATGTTAAATTCATATTTTAGTGGGAGCATTTATTAACTAGTATCCAAACGAATAACTTCATTTCATTTGGCAAGAGACATCTTACTAATGATCCATATACTTTAGTTGATTTAGCAGTTTCGAGATCTTAAGAAGAGGAGTTGTTACTTTTAGGAAATGGTGCCTATAGCAACCTCAACATTACTAGGCATTTAATTACCCAAAAAAAAACATTACTAGGCATTATGTCTAGTCAGAAGTACAAAAATGGGCATCCTTTATCTTACCATATCTACTTCTCACCGCATCTATTCTTCAGATTAATCAAAACTAACTTGTCAAACTTTAAAAAGAAAATTGCTTCTTCCACAAAATTAAAAAAGATTATATATATTCTTCATGTTTGCCGTGTGGACGTTTGGAGATTATGCACTTGTAATTGTCAACAAATTATTATAGCAATTCAAGGGAGAATGTTACAATTTTGTTATAATTATTAAAAATATTGTTTTAACTTCTAGAAATTGTCACATGGTTGGGTTAAAAGAAAAAAAATGGTTGGATGTATAAAACCACCCTATTTGCTTAGCCATTGTAGGCTGGCTACATTTAGCCAGTGAGATGTATAAAATACGTTTTACCTATCCCTTTGAAGAATGCATTGGAGGTCTAAAATTGGGTTTGGCTTGTTATTATTGCTAACAGCCTTGATTTGTGTAATGGGTTGGAGATGCTCTTCGCTTCTTAATATCTCCTAGATCTTGGTAGGTCTGGTAAACCGTAATTGATCTCATGGTTATCTTGTTATCTGTCAATTTTCAATTATGTGCCTGCAATCTTATTTCACATGGCATGATATTATCTTCTTTGTACTTGAGTATAAGTTGTGCTAATTTTGTTTCTTTTGTTAAATCTCCATGGTTTTTTTCACAGGGGCATAAGGAATGGGTCACAGAAGTAAATGTCCTGGGGATTGTTGAACATCAGAATCTTGTCAAACTTGTAGGCTATTGTGCTGAGGATGACGAAAGAGGGATGCAACGGCTTTTGGTCTATGAATACATGGCCAACAGGAGTGTGCAAGATCATTTAAGTCAATTTCAGGCACCTCTTCCATGGATTACAAGGCTTAAAATTGCCCAGGATGCTGCTCGTGGCTTAGTATACCTCCATGAAGGAATGGATTTTCAGGTACCCTTTGTCCTTCTCATGAGTCTGTGACTACTGTTTTTGTTTGATTCAGACACGTTCGTTGTCATATCAATGTGCAACATACAGATGGTAATCAGAAAGCTGGAATCAAGGTCATCATTATGCACGTATAATTGGTGTTAGATCTTGTCCCACATTGGGAAATTACAACCTCCGAAACTAGGATATTAGCCTGGGCGGCCTCTCCACTCATAGCAATTGGTTTTGAGTTGGATGCTTTAACAACTAGAATCAAGGTGATTCACTAATGAAATATGCACGTGAAGATTCTTATTTTCTTCCCTTCCTTTTGCATTGTATCCCCACGTATAATGATGTACGGCAGAGTAGCAAGAGTTGAGTAGATGGCCACTATAACGGAATCAAGCTACAAAACTCCCTCAGCAAACAAAATCCTTCGACATTTATTTAATCTTCATTCTTTTGCTTTAATTCTGTTTCCATGAAGATGGAAGAAGCAAGTTAAAGGGTGCTTCACCTGATTTTTTTTTACCACTTTATGTATCACATTGAACTAAAAAACTGATTACTTCCATGCTATTGCGGAAATTGAAAGAGGAGGTTGGACTTCACTTGTGAAAGCTTTTCCCGTTTTGTGAAGTCAATTTTGAAAACATACATATTGCGTGAAGATTGATGGCCTGTAAAGAAGCAATGACCTTGGCTTGTTCTGTGATTGCATAAATTCCTCCAGAGCATTTTGCTAAGGACAGTACTGTTTTGCATTGGCACAGATTATCTTCAGAGATTTCAAATCTTCAAATATCCTTTTGGATGACGAATGGCATGCAAAACTTTCCGATTTTGGGTTGGCTCGGCTAGGCCCTGCCGATGGAGTAAGCCACATCTCGACAGCGGTATGTAGGAGCAACTTAATCATTTAGTTCTATCCCACGATCCCTACAGAATTTTATCTTTTAATCAAGTAAGAATCTTTAACAATATTCTCATTCTGAAACTGTAATATTATCTTTGATTGATAAAACATACTGAATATACTTTTTATGGTTACCCTTAGGATACACTTTTTGTTAAGGCAGGTTTGATTACTGTAAATCAAGACTTCTATTTCCAATAGGAAAATGTGATTAGAGTTGATAAAACTAGCTGCTCACTGCCAATATGCAAGTTTACAGGCTTGTTAGAGCTTCTAGTTTCCTGATGAATAGCCTGAAAACCATTAGGAAGAAACCGAAAAAATCCCCCCCACCCCCCCCAAACACTCTTAAGTGTTTTTTTGTTTCGTCTTGTAATTCCTTCTATTTCTATTCTCTAGTGATTATGCAAAACTACCGTGATAATCGCTTGTATGCACAATATAGGATTTTGGATTACAAAATTGACGATTCTAAGATCCAAACAGATTGTGGGAACTGTTGGATACGCGGCTCCAGAATACATCCAAACTGGGCGCCTCACAGCCAAGAGTGACGTCTGGAGCTACGGAGTCTTCCTCTATGAACTTATCACGGGTAGGCGTCCGGTGGACCTAAACCGACCAAAGAACGAGCAAAAACTCTTGGGATGGGTTCGGACTCACCTCTCCGACGTAAAGAAATTCGAACTGATTTTGGATCCTCAGCTCAACGGGAGGTACTCGCTCAAGTCAGCCCAAAAGCTCGCGGCCATTGCCAACCGCTGCCTGGTTCGTCACCCAAAACTGCGTCCCAAAATGAGTGAAGTCTTGGAAATGGTGAATCGGGTTGTTGAGAAGTCTCGAATCCCTTTTAAAGAGTCTTCCCAAAAAATTCCAAGCGGAGAACTCTCGGTCAAGATTTTAAGAGAAGACTCGACAATCTAGAGAAACCAGGGGTTGGGGTGCCGAATATGGAAGCCTAAGCTTGCAAAGGCTGGTTCATCAAAATGAAAGGACAATGACGGAAGAGTCAGATCTTTTTGGTTACTTGGGTGGAAAGGGATTATGCAGGAAAGCTGCTATTTTGATCAACGTGAACTTTTGTGGTGTTTCTGCTTCTTTTTTTTTTCTTCTGAAGAATTTATAGACCTCTATAATTGAAAAGTCCAGCTCACTATTTTTTCTGTGAGCGCGCGTAACCATTAATGAAGGTATTGTTGCAGTTTATGCTCGTAACCTCTCCTTTGCGTTAGCATAATCAAGCCGAATAATCCAAAGGACAACTCAATCTGGATCCGAGAAAGGTGAGTCATGCTTGGGTTTGATCTGGAATCTTAGCTTTTTCTGAAAGAGACTATGTTTCTATTAAATTGTGGTAAAGGGAGTATTTGGATTAAGTGTTTCTCCTAGCTGCCATTTGGTAGTCCCATAATGAATTTATGGACCCTTTCGGCACACTTCAAGTAAACACAATAATGTATTTGATCAGGCAAAGCGACCGCACCTTTCAACAACGGATCTTGGATTGGATGCTGCCTCTGGAAAGTGAGACAACTTGGATGGGTTACTGTAGTGGCCCGAACTGCAGGTCTGCGATTTGGACACCAAGATGGGCCCAACCTGACAGCCAATTGCGCCGGTCACAGTACGGTCAGGTCGGGTCGCGATCATATGATCAGGGGCTGAGGCAATTCGGTACGACGATGATTTGGTTCGGCCACGTGGCACCAACTTGGTTCTGCCATATCGCCTAAACGTGCAGCATACTATATTTTCACTGCTTGACGATTGTACATCGTACGGTCAGGCTCAATGGCACCTATCTGGTTTCACCATGTGGCGCGGCCGTACGTGGAGTGTACCGTGCGTGTGGTATTCTTCAATTCTACGGTCCTGTAACGCAGCACCATTCTAATCTTGACCCTTGGCGCGATTGCCCATCCTGCGCCTGTAGGTCATCATGTGTAGCTTTTGATCAGAAGGTGGTTCTCAGAAACTGATTGTCGACTGGTGGACCTAGTGGTTGTCGTTGACGTCATTCGTCACGAGGTCGGCACGTGATACCATGGCCTCCAAGACAAGACACTTCTATAAATAGCATAGTGATATACCTTAATGAGGTATGCCATCTTCTCCCACTCAACTCTGTGCTTCCCTCCTTGGAGCATGTTCTAACTTGCTCGTTGAAGTGTCTATCGGCCACCTTTTGCGGGTCAGGCACTAATTAACCAGTTGCTCCTTTTGCTGGGTTAGGAGGAGGGGGGATTAAGCCTTCCAAATTTGAAAGATCCACATGAGAGGTCTGATCTAAGAGTGAACAGAAACCACAGAGTTATTGTTCAGTTTTCTTTGCGATTCATTATGCTATTAAAAAAAAAAGAAGGAACAATATGATGTTTGCAAGGGAGTGTTTGGTTTAACAAGGTATCTTTTCTGGATGCAATGTCAAAACAAAGAATTGAAAAATACTATGCATATGGAAATCTCCCATCGTTTTGTGATCAAGTCTTAATTTTACAGCTCAAACACTGATTACAATTTGATGAATATTATCTTTTGTAGATGGGGATTAGGAAGAAAACAATCTTTAGAGTGGGGGAGGGTTTAATGGTACCTCGTTCGGATGACTTTTTGGTTGGTCGCTTTGTTGGTGCTTTTTATTATTCAAATCAAAGTGAAACAAAACTTTTGGCAATTCTCTAGGCTATTTAAGGACTATTTATATATGATTACAATGCGATTTATTGATATATTGATTGTTTAAATGACGTAACGAAATAACATAGAGATTTTGAGCTCATTTTGTAGATAATATTGTAACATCCCGATTTTCGGATACGTTAGTAGAATATTTTCTAGAATGATGTCATAAGTCAAAAGTTAATTACTATAAAGCTTAATTTGATTACATGACATCAACTTGACAAAATAGATGGAGTTTCTAATCAAGATTGCAACTTAAAATCGAATTTAAAAATAAATAAACTTTATCCTCCAAGATGCTACGCCATCGGCTTAATCTTGTCCTTCTGTTCTGTCTTCAGTACTATGCGAATACCATAAGCAAATATACTCCTACCCGTTAACCCTTAGGTTGCGTTTAATTGGATGGAATGGAATGTGCATTGGAATGGAATTAAGAATGGAATAGAATTGGAGGAATTGAGATTGGAATCATTATTCTCATTCCCATGTTTAGCTGTGGCTGGGAATTCATAGCAAGAAATAAGAATGGAATTCTCATTCCAACTCTCTTTCCAACTCATGCGTTTGGTATGCTAGAATCACATTTCAGTTGATAGTTGTATTATAAATAGCCAGTCATTTAGATAAAAAAAAAGAGATGAGCATGGATACAACAACTACCAAAATGCATTTTTCTAATAGCAGAAGCCACAGTATCATACTAAGTTGGAAGCAGATAAAAATAAATACACCAAGTAGTTGAGTCGGGGATGTGGACAGGTTTAGCGAGAGAGGAAAGATGGAATATGTAGGTGGTGAGGTATAGAATGAGGCCAGGAATAGAATTACAATTCCCGACTTTTTTAATGGAATAGGTATTCTCTTATTTGGGTGAATAGTTATTCCTTTTGTAATACACATTCCTTCATTTATTCATGAACCAAACACAAGAATAGGTATTCCATCGGAATAATAATTTCATTCCAAAGTTTATTCCATTGAACCAAATACGGATCCGGGGATCCTATAGTGCGCCTCTGCACTACGGGGTTGTAGGGCGACCAAAACTACATCGTTTTGGGTGTGCAAAGAGAACACCACTACTTAATCCATCAAAACTACGTCATTTTAACCTATTTTATTTGTTGAATTCCAAAATGTGAGCATTTTTAAGTGGGTGTTTATTTTCTTCAAAATCAAATTTGATTTTTGATTTCTTCTATACGTGAACATAAAAGTCACTTATTTTAGATTGTGGTTGGTTTGTTTTTTTATTTTAGGAGTAGAAGTTTTTCCCCCTAAAACCTAGTTCTCAAAACAAAAAGTCCACAATTAAACACATTTTTAAACTTCTTAATTTTTGGGCTTCCTTAGGTTTTGTAGAACTAATGCCCGTTCGAGATAAGAAGGGGTTACAATGTATAAGAATAAGAGTCAAGATGTGTAAATTGCCAATTGTGTATAGAAATTCTAAATCATGCCACTTGTTATATTTAGAGGGCTTCTCACTAAAATACACCTACAATAATATGAATGTGTGGACACCGGGGAAAAATCGATTGAGTTCTATAAAAGGGTTTGGAAATATGATTTTGATTTTGGAGTCGCCACCCGGGTTTATGGACCGTACCCGAGAAACCGGTTTTAAAGAAATGACTCTTTTGCCCCTGTTTTGGAAAAAGATTTTACCCGCACATCGTTACCAAGATTTTTCGGGTTCGGGAGCTAAGTTACGAGGGGAAGGTTTTTAAGGCACCTCCCTTGCCCAGTTATGGAAACCGGTCTCTACTAAGTACTTAAGGGATTTTTAGAAAACATTCATTTCATAAATTCAAACCACGTAAATAAGGTAAAGGAAACAAGTATGCAAAGATTATCATGATTAATCATATGAAGGTTGTGATCGTGTAGATGATATAACATGATGATAGAAGGACATGAACAATGGTAGCAGCAACTACAAACTGTAAAAACAGTGGAACAACAAGCTTTTAGGATCCCTTTTTGTAAAATCATATATGATCCTACTGTTTTCCTACAAGCACTTGAAGGGATGCTTCATGCGTCTGGGTTGTGCTTTAGGCGCCTAAAGGGGTCACTAGGCGCCTGAAGCTGTTGCTTCAAGTGCCTAAAGCCACTGCTGCAGGTGCTTGCTCAAAACCTTTCTTTGTCTCTGTTTTGCTTTTGTTATTGGTAGGAAATTGATGTTAACTAACTGTTGTGTGGGAATCAAACTTTAACACTTTGATTTGTGACTCATTTGCACCAGAAAACACCATTTATCCCTTATAAAACACGCTTTTCATTCATTCATTCAAAAAGCAAAACAGAGACTTTCCAACTCATTCATGCAAAGAAAATGACCTTTAATAGGGATTTTGAGATAAGTGGATGGTTTTAGCCCCATAAATGGTCATTTACTTCCTTAAAAACATGAATTTTCACCTTTTGAAGTGGGAACAGAAGGAATCCAGTTTGTTTTTGAAATGTAAAACATGACTAACATAGTTATAGACCAAAATAAAGTATTTTAGGACAAAAAGAGAAGAAAGTGAATGGAGCCTGAAGCTGCTGCTTCAGGTGTCTGAAGCTGCTGCTTTAGGTGTCAAGCAAAAATGTTCTCTTGATATGTTTAAGTTATTGTAAGCCCATTATTGGTATTGAGAACCAACATGGACTTACTGACTTCCCTCAACAAGGACTTTCCAACACCGATTAGGTAGGTTTACTACCTTTTAGAGCTTTAAAGTGGATGATTGGGCAATGGAAATGGGTTTTGGATGGATGGTTGGTGGTTTGGATGGTATTAGAGACTGGTTTTGGGTGGTTTCTTGAGAGAAAGATAGTAGAACTTGAGTGCAATGGGTCTTAGGTGGAAGATGGATGGATTGGAGGTGATGTTTAGCTGATTTTAGTGGTTTCTTTGAGAGAGAAGTGACTGGCTTGGGGGCTTTTCTTCAGATTATGGTGGAACCCCTTCAAAGGAGGGGTGTGAGGGTTTATATAGAGCTCCAAAGGTTGGTTTAGGTAAGTTAGAGGTCATTTTAGGGGTCACTTTAGGCTAAACTGCCCCCTCCTGATGATAATTTGCAAAAACGGCCACTATCGAATCATAATCATTATACCTAAGATATTCCCGCCTAAATTTTAAAATTTTGGAAAAAGAGCTTCAGGCGCCTAAAGAAGCCCTTTAGGCGCCCAAAAGGCCCCTTCAGGCGCTTGAATGGGTGCTTTAGATGCCTTAAGGATGGTTTAGGTGCCTGAAGGGAACACTTCAGGTGCATGAGGAAGGTTTAGGTGACTGAAGGGGGGTGCTTCAGGCACATGCAAGTATGCTTCAGGTGCATGGAATGGGTTCGACGGTTTCTTTTGGTTTTTGATTTGGAAGTGTTTTGGTAGGTTTTGGTTAAATTTCAATCCTCCCTTTTAAGCCCTAAAACGTGTTTATAAGTCCATTCTCATCATCGGGAATGTTATGGATTTTCGTAGGCTCAAATTGGGGTGTCTACAGAATGTCTGTGCCTAAAGATACTTTGTAAAAACTAGTACTTCTACAAAATAGATGAATTTAATTAGCTAATGTTGTCATGTACAAATTTAAAGTCACAAACAATTTTCTAGATTTTTAAAATCCCACAAAAAAAATATTAATGTTAAACTTGACATAATCCCAAATGAGAGAAAATGATGTGATTCTAAACCTTTGCACACCCAAATGGCGTAGTTTTTGCCGCCCTACAACCCCGTAGTGCGGAGGCGTGCTACGGGATCCCCGAATCCACCAGACACACCCTTATAATACAAGCAATTAACAGTCATAATAAGGAAGTGCAGAAGTAAGGAACAAGTTGATTCATTATCTACCTTTTCTTATATGTGTTTTTTTTCAAAATCTCTTCTGTCAGAAAACTTTCTCCAATTTTAACCACTGAACTATTTATACATGATTATTTATTACAATGCGATTTATTGGTATATTGATTGTTTAAATGATGTAAAACAAATAACATAGAGATCTAGAGCTCATTTTGTAGATAATATTGTAACGTCTCGATTTTCGGACACGTTAGTAAAATATTTTCTAGAATGATGTCATAAGTAAAAAGTCAATTTACTTTAAATAAGAGCGGAAGCTTAATTTGACTACATGACATCAACTTGACAAAATAGATGGAGTTTCTAATCATGATTGCAACTTAAAATCGAATTTAAAAAAATAAACTTTATCCTCTAAGAGGCTTCGCCTTTGGCTTAATCTTGTCCTTTTGTTCTGTCTTCAGTACTATGTGAATACCATAAGAAAATATACTCCTACCCGTTAACCCTTATACAAGCAATTAACAATCATAATAAGGAAGTGCAGAATTAAGGAACAAGTAAGTTGATTTCATTATCTAGCTTTTCTTATATGTGTTTTTTTCTTCAAAATCTCTTATGTCAGGAAACTTCCTCCAATTTTAACCACTGAACTAGACCACCCACATAATTCTACTTAATTAGGTTCATCAGAATGAAATTGAACCACAATGAACATCGTGACCCATAGAAACACAATTATAATTCAGTGCAATGAATAACATAGTGCAACTATAATTTAGTATATTATACCATAGTACAACTATAATTCTGTATATCGAGTACCAGTGTGCCGATGCAACTATAATTCTATACATTAAATAGCATAACACAAGCATAATTCGGTACTTCAAGTACAACAGTACAATTATTATACAATATATTAAGTATAATAGTGTATACCAACATTACCACCAACCGCCCTTATAAAGTAACTCAATTCATAAAAGGTCCCCTAAATAACATACACTCAATTTAACGATGTCCATGTGATCTTCTATGTGCGTACAACCCATCTCCGGTGATTCTACTATCCATTCAAACAATCCACAATCAAATCGATATTTACAACATAGTATTAATAGAGCAAAGGGAAAACAATAATTCCACTCGTATAAATTGTTCGGATTGGTCCTTGTGACTTTTGGGTTCATGGTATTTAAGCACATAGGTCCATTTTAATGACTTTTCATTCTTTGAGGGTTCAAGTATTATATTTGTGAACAGTCTAAAACTTTCGTATTATATAAGACTTAGGGTTTCAGGTAAAACATTACGGTTCCTAGTGTAATCACAAAATGGGGTTTAAGTACTAATTAGGAAATCTTTTAGGACATAATAGTAATTTTAAAACTTTGGGGTTTGTATGTATTTAGTAAAGTCTAGTGACTTGAAGTAATTTTTATAAACTCCAGGGTTTAAGTGTAATTTTAGTAGAAATCGTAAACTATACAAAAATGCTTCTTCTACAACCATTTCGGCTCCAACCATTTACAACACCCTCATATACACGTGGGGCCTACACCCATAATTGTGTGTGGGACCCACACATATGTGAGAGGGTTGTAAATGGTTGGAGCCAAAATGGTTGTACATGTAGTATTATTCTAAACTATATACTGTTTTTCCAACATACTACAAGTAGAAATTTCTTATATATCACAAATTAATAGTTTTCCATTTTAAGTAAGAATAGTACCCTCAACTTTTTATTAGACTAAAAAAATATTACATATAAGGCCTTGTTTGAAACCCAAATTCAGCACTTAAAACTGAATGAATTAAGTAATAAGTAGTTAAGTAGGTTTGATAACCACATTTTACATTACTTAAAAGATTAAGTGGCTCTTAAAATGTAAGCTAAAATGTTGATAAAAATTAAGTAGCTTTGAGCTACTTAATTTTTGCTGAATTTACAAGTGTTTTCAAACAACCCCTAACTAGAGTACTTAATCAAAAAAAATTACAAGTGTTTTCAAACAACCCCACATTTTACAAGTGTTTTCAGCTTTATCAAACAACCCGTAACTAGAGTACTTAATCAAAAAATTAAGAATTTCATCACTAATTTTTGCTCTTTATAGAATTTGTAATTCATTTTAGGCTTCAGGCGCCTGAAGCTACTGCTTCAGGTGCCAGAAGCTATTGCTCCAGGTGCTTGATCAAACCCACTTTAACTGATGTTTTGCCTTTGATAATGATGTTAAATCACTGTAATGAGGGAAACAAACTTGAAAGCTTAATTTAAGGACTCATTCACACCATAAAACACCATTGATTCCTCATAAAAAAGTAAGTTTTTCATCCATTCAAATAGCAAAACAGAGATTTTCCACTCTTGCATGTAAAGAAAATGACCTCCAATAGAGATTTTGTGATAAATACTTGATTTTAACTACATTGAAGGTCATTTACCTCCTTAAAAAGTTTGGTTTTCACCTCTTGGAGTGGAAAACAAAAAGCAAACAATTTGTTACTGGGATTTACACCATCATCACCATAACTATGGATCAAAATAAAGCATTTTAAGATAAAAATGAGAGAAAATGAACTGAGCCTAAAGCTGCTGCTTCAGGTGTCGAGCAAAAAATGCTCTTTTGATATATTTGAGTCATTGTAAACCCATTATTGGTATTAAGGACCAACATGAGCCTACTGACTTCCCTCAATAAGAACTTTGCCACACTAATTAGGTGGATTCACTACCTTTTGGAGCTTGAAATGGATGATTTGAATAATGGAAAAGGGTTTTGGATGGATGATGGAGGTTTGGATGAGACTTTACAGTGGTTTTTGGATGTTTTCTTGAGAGAGAAATGAGTGGTTTTGGCTAATTTTTTCAGAAAAATGGTGGAACCCCCTCAAATGAGGGGTGTGTGTGTGCGTGGGGGGGAGGGGGTGTTTATAAGGCTTTCAAGGGTAGTTTTGGCCTCTTAGGGGTCATTTTAGAGGTTCACTTAGGCCTAGACGCTCCTCCCTTGCAGAATCAGCCAAAATCGCATCATAATCATTACATCCAAATTTTCCCACTCAAAATTTAAAAATTCTGGAAAAGAGCTTCAGGCGCCTAAAGGAGCCCTTCAGGCGCCTAAAGGGAAGGCTTCAGGTGCATGGGGAAGGTTCAGACGCCTGAAGGAAGGTGCTTCAGGCACATGCAGATGCGCTTCAGGTGTATGAAATGGATTCAACGGTTTCTTTTGGTTTTTGGTTTGGAAGTGTTTTAGTAGGTTTTGGTTAAATTCCAATCATCCCTTTTAGGCTCTAAAAAGTGTTTGAAAGTTCATTTTCATCATCGGGAACGCTATGGATTTTCGTGGGCCCAAATTGGGGTGTCTACATACGCCTCATTTTGCAGGGAAAAAAGTGCGCAAAAAGCATAGTAAAATCTAACCGTATATGTGTGTTATAGCCCCATACAAACCTAAGCAAGGAGAGTTTAATGAAATATTGCGCCCATGGAGATTCTCCTACTCATTCCAAAATACTGTGGACACCCCGCAAAATCTCAAGAGTTTAAGAAAACGGTTTCAATTGATGGAGTCGCCACCCGATCGAGTTTAAGGACCGTACAGAGAAACCAGTTTGAAAATGACTCTTTTTCCCTTGATTTGAAAAAGGTTTCACTGACCCGTTGTAACCATGATTTCTCGGGTTCGGGAGCTAAGTTACGAGGGGGGAAGATTTTAAAGCACCCCTCTCGCCCGGCATAATTGCCGGTCTCTACTAAATATTCAAGGGATCTCAAAAACATCGTTTAAACAAGCTTTATTCACAAAGTCATACAGAAGCATGTAAAATGCATTCACAAAATCGAAATGGAAATCGTGGATGCATGTGCTATGTGTTATGAATGCATAATGACAATGTTCTTCTCACTAAAATGCTCAGAAATATAATCAAACAACTCAGATAGACCCCAAAACAAGCTCACAAGCATCTCACAAACTGCACCCGGACTATAATCTGGACACCCATACTCAAGAGAGTTATAAAAACATTGCTTTAATAAACTTTATCCACAAAACAAAATGAGAGCACATAAATGGAACCATAGCAACATAATGGAGGCCGTGGATGTTTGTGATACGTGTTGTGAATGTATGATGATGATGAATGACACGAAGAATAACAAGTAAACATGACAAAATAGTGTATAAGGACCCAAAATAACTCTCAAACACTCTTACTGTAACGACCCAGATTTTCGGACTATTTTTTTCGGACAAAATTATTTTATCAAAAATCTGATAATGTGTATTGAAAATTTTTAGACTACTATCTATTTTAACATGTCCTAATCTTTCTTATATTATTGTTATACACTTGTTTGCATATATGGATGTATATACATAACTCCATTCTGTTAACTATATTGCCCAACTACACTTGTATACCAACCAAACTCAAACCCCATGCACATTAATTCACACTTCAATCACCCTCACACCCATCTCTCCATGTCTAACCATATTTAGCCTACCTTTTCCCCTAACCAATAAAAATCAGACAACACCCTCAAAGGCCTTCCTTTAACCCCTAGGCAATTGCCACCCTCCCACACCTCAACATCCTATGGGATTTTACACAACCCTTAACCTCCTATATTATCATTTCCCCTTCCCACTTTCAACAAAGAAAGAGAGAGAGATTCTGGAAAAGAAGGAGAAGAAGAGAAAAAGAGGAGAGAGATCACCACCACCATTTCCATTTCGTCCATATCACGTACCCATTTTTATAGCCAATTTACTCATAGTTACAATCGTTTCTAGGATTAGGTTTCTTCATATAAGTTTTAGAGCGCATCTAGAACTTCGTTTTCGACACAAGAATTACCCAAATCGGAAGAGTTTTGAGTGAGCTATAGCCATCCAAAGTTCAGTAAAAATCTCGGGTACATTTTCCCGGCAGCTCACTGACCTTTCATGGATCGCCATCTTTCTCCTTGTTAAAGCGGATTTCGGGTTTAGATTCCTTCACAAAGATTGTAGAGCACTTTGAGAGCTTCGTTTTAGATGCAAGAATCACGTGAAACGGTTGAGGTTTGAACCCGGTAGCACAGCTCAAAGTTTCTGTTTCAAATTGGATTTTTCATCGTCAACCAAAACTCTACCGGATTCCACCACCAAGCTTTTCATCCGGATCAAAGGTAGAAGCCTCTTATCCATTAACCCTAAGTATATTTAGTAGCCTTAGACTTGATATTGGGGCTTGCAATGAGCCCGAACGATACGAAACCAAAATATGAAAATGGGTCGAGAAACCCACCAAACCAATTATGGCCGTAAGGCCTGATGATGGTTAAATTTGATTTGTTTAACAAGTGATGACGTGCATGGTTATGTTGTTTGACTGATTACTCATGTCCAATGTGATTTGTTTTGTTGTCATAATTAAAGTTAATAATATTGAAAGCTTAGTAGCTACTGTAAAGTTAGATATATTTCATGGTTATTAGTTGTAAAAACGTAAAAAAACAGTTATAAAAACATATTGGTTAATGTTTGTTTTGATGTACTCTGTTGATTTAATTAATAAACTTGGAGTAAAATTCCATTAGGCTTGGTAAAAGAATTTTTTTGTGATATGTGAATTATTTGAATGTTATTAATTGATGTCTCATTTTATTCTCTATTGACTTACTATAAACTTGAGGTGATATATTGTTAGATTGGACAAATAGGTTTCTAGGTTGGTACTTACGTAGTAGATCACATAGACGTTTCTAAGTTAAAGGAAACCGGAAAGTAAGGAGAATGTGTGGTCAGCGGAGCCAAAGCCTGATCAACCGAAAGGTCCCAATTATCGGGTCAGCGGAACCAAAGCCTCGCCAGCTGAAAAGTCCACCAGGAATTGAGTGTGGTCAGTGGAGCCAAAGCCTGGTCAGTCGAAAGGTCCCAATTCTCGGGTCAGCGGAACCAGAGCCTCGCCAGCTGAAAAGTCCACCAAGAATTAAGTTGTGGTCAGTGGAGCCAAAGCCTGGTCAACCAAAAGGTCCCAATTATATGGTCAGCGGAACCAGAGCCCCGCCAGCCGAAAAGTCCACTAGGAATTGTGTATATCAGTTTTGAATTGGAGAGACGTTCCTAAGATTTATAATCTATGAGAACACTTAAGTTAAAAAGAAGATAAGGAAACCAGACGCTTGGTACTTATTTATGCACTGTTGATGAATTGTAATGTAAGGGTTAGTGGGTAGGAGTTAGCTACTGAGTGTCAAAACTCATGGTGCTATGTGCCCTGGTTTTTCATGCCAGTTACAAAAGAGGGAAGAGGAGGACGTTGCAATGAGTATCAAGACCCTGCAACCAATCAGAGAACTTATGGGAAGTGGGACCTCAACCTAGAACTGTAGAAGGCTCAGTAATCACCTTACTTTTGTGTTGGACAAATGTAATTTAACTTTCCGACAATGTTTCTTATTGTATCAGACTAAAGTACTTTTCTATTTATGTTATTCCGCTGCTTATTAAGAAAAACCTTTTATTAAATGAATCTTTTTAGATCTCTTGTTTTAATTAACGTGTCCGAAAATTGGGGCGTTACACTTACACAAAGAACAAACCACACCCCTGGTTGTTCTCTGGGCGCCCAAAGCAGTAGGGTTGGGTGCCCTATGATGGTCTGGGGGCCCAAAAGGGGGGAGCTTTGGGTGCCCATAGTTGGTATGGATGCCCGAAACAGATGGTTTGGGTGCCTAAAAATTGGTTTGGGTTCATGTCTAAACCATCTTTTGACCTTTGTTCCTTCTTCAAACACATATAAAATGATGTGTAGGCTTCTGTAATTCTGATTTAATCCCATAAACCACGTTTAAAAGATGGCTTGAACTTGAAAATCATGATTTTGACTTGTTTTGGAGTGAAACAAAGAGGGTAAGCTGACTTCTTGCATGAAATGAAGTTCTTTATGCATATAAACACCAACAAAATGATTTTGAACTTGGGTGAAGGATGATTGAGGCTTTTCTATATAAGCCCAAAGAAGGCCCCCTTTGGGTGCCTAGTGTATGGGTGTCCCTGAAAATCCCCCTCCACCTCCTGTCATGTTTCACATCATGCATGAGATCGTTGAGAAATCTCATATAATAAGTGTATAGCTCACAAATCCCATTTTAAAACATGGTTTAACCTCCAAATGAACTTTAAAACTTACTTTATAGCACATTCAAACCATGAACTCTACCTCCCAACCCCTAAAACATATTATAAATGACTTTGAAGTAATAATAAACTATTTTGAAGTAAAAAAAAAAGCAGTAAAAGAGAGAATATGGGCGTCCAAAGGGAGGAGCTTTGGGCGCCCATATTCAATATGGGTGCAAGGCTTTGGCCCTTTTTGTTGCACTTTTAACCTTCTCATGCGCTTATCTAGTACCAATAACTAGTAAGAACTGGGTGGTATCCCTCAAAGAGCCCTTTTAAACACTTTTAGGTAGATAAAACTACATTGGATGCTTGAGTGTAAGCTTAAGGTTGGTATGAAGGATTGGGTGGACTGAAATATGGTCTACTTGAGCTGTAGAGGCTTGCTTATGGGTGGTTCATCTGAGTTTAACGGTGAATGTCAACGGTCTGAGTCTGCTTATTTATTATTTTGGGTATGGGTTCTTCACAAAAAAAATGAAGAATGAATTGATAAGATTCATAACGTAACAAAAAAAAAAAAATGAGTTATGTAAAAAGCGATTTATAATGTTCCTAATGTAAACAAAAAAATGAACTAGAAGTGTGATAAGTTTACATAAATGAAACAAAAACATCCATGTAAAACTACAAAATTATAAAGTGGAGCGATTGGAATGAAAAATGTAAAAGACATTGATCGGAAAAGACATAAGCTTCCATGTAATGTTACTTATCACTTGTCTCCCTTTCAGAGTTTGGTTATCCAACTTTTCGTTGGGTTTTCCCTTCTCTGTTTTATTTTACGAGCCTTTTCGCATCACTTTTGTTTTTCCTTCTCTCGATGTACCCTATCGAGCTTTTGTAAAATTCTTTTCTTTTGCCGAGCAAAAGAAAACATGAAAGCTATCCAATCCAATACACAAAATAATTTTGATAAAGCCAAATTCATAGCATTGTGCCATATAAAGAGATGTAATGGAACAAAAGAGATGAAGGTAGCTCTCTATAGCACGGTATTTATCTTGTGTTGCATAAAAGGAGTAAAATTTGAATAACCCAATCACCCAAGGAAAATAATTGATTGCACTAAATTTTTCCGTTGTCGCCATCATGAAGGAAAATAATCGACCACACAAATTTTTTTCCGTTGTCGCCATCATGAGGGAAAATAATTGCACGGTATTTATCTTGTCGTCATCATGTTCATGTTCAGGTCGATAAGAAAATATGTTCATGTAAAATGAAGCATGTCAAGTTGGTTTGTAAAGATGTGCATAGGCAGCAGTTCTTGGTCCCCATAAAAGATCCTGCACAAAAAAGAAAAGAAAAGAGGATTGTAAGAAATCATGCATAACAATGCAATTAAATAACGAAAAGATCTTAGATCGACTATTTTTGTTCTTATGCAAATCCATCCACGAACTCAACCTTTATAGGTACAAACTTCAAATTAGTAGTATGGAAACCTTGAGGGAGAAAATATGGTGAAGGAAAGAAATTCAAAACTATCATTCGTGACATAATTAATTTATTTATTTCTTTTCCTTTTACAACCCATTAATACAGAAACTATAGTATCAAATTGCCGGGATAGCTGTAATTAGTATTTATCTTCTCCTTTTATTGTCCATTGATAGGGAAATAAGAGTAATTAGTCCTTCTCTACTTGCTGTTTATAATCTTAAAGTTATATGATTTTGTGAATGACAGTAATTTTCTATTCCATTGTTCTTTTGAAGAGGGAAAATGTCGTTGGAGAGTGAGGTTCATCAATTACCAAATATTCACCTCACCAAATCAATTGGTGTTGACTATAATTTTCATCTTCTTTTTATTTTTTATTTATTTTTATTTTATCAAAGTGTTGACTGTAAATTTTTAGATAAATATATACCTTCCCTAATCTTAAACATGATCGATGAATCCCTATGTATATTTATTTGTCAATATTTCCTTTTTGGTGAGTGAAAAAGTGTGTTATTATTGTCTAAAACGTATATTGCTGACTTCTATTTAAGAATTATCATTTCTATATCCATGCAAAAAATAATATTGCCTTCAATAATATTGTCTTCTTCTAAGGTAAAGTTCATTTTAGAAATTCTATTTTTGACTTTATCTCCTACTATGTGTTGCACCCACTACCCTCCTCGGGAAAACCCCTTGCAATACTATATAAGATATCGCAGATAAAAAAAAAAAGTTTTGTTAAAATGTGCCCTAGGCACATGATAAGGTTCATTAATGAGTCTAATTAAGTCCATTTTTATAAAAATTAGTAAAAGTAATTGATATATTTAGATTTCTCATGTAAAAAGTAATGAAAGAGTTTGTGCCTATTATTTTTTTGTGCCTATTATTTATAACTTAGATTTCCCATGCAAACAAAAATTTAATTAGACTTATTTAATGAACCAAATCATGTGCCTAGGGCCACATTTTAATTAAACCCAAATTTTTTTTGTAAAAAATTCGGAAGAAAATCTCGCACGAAAAGTATCTCTAAACCGACTCTAAAGTCTAAACATGCATCCCTCGTGGCGTCCATCATTATAACCGGACATGTTTGCTATTGTCGCCTTCTTCACAGCAAAAACGGGGTCCACCATATAACCAGATTTTCATTTCACAAAACAAACGCAAGAAGCAGACGCCAAAATCAGCGGCTTCCGTTACGTTCCCACAGTTCAAAAAGTGGCTCCACCTTACACCCGTGTCGCTTCTGCCTTCTACTGTATACGAGTATATATTTTCAAACCCGTGACGTCGTTTCCTTTCCCTTCTCTCTCTCTCATTCTCGCTGAAGATCAGATTCGGCGTTCTTCACCCGTTCGTGCTTCGAATTTGAAGGTTTGAATACAAAGTTTTTGTTGTGTATGCAGAGATTATTACATGAATCTGTATGTCGTAGTAATGAACACCTTTATCTGCTTGATTTTGATGTTGTTCGGTTGAAATTTGCTTCCTTATTCAATTGATAGGAGTTTTCGAAGGTTTGGTATTAGGGTTAGTGTTTGCGTTTTTCTGGGAGTATTTTGATTCGCCTGAAACCGGATGGGATTTTTTTTTTTTTTTTGGGGTAAACAAACTGGAACAAAATTTGAGATTTCTTAACGCGCAAGTTTGGAATGGCTAGTTGTTCTTGAATGAGAAGTTTTAACATTACTGATTGAGATATTTTGAATAGTGTCAAAAAAATTTATAAATTGGTAGTCAAATGACAAGGTTTTCGTAGTTAGCAAACAAAATGGGACAAAGGGAGTATATTGCATTTACTGCGAATGCATTGTTGGAGATTGGGGCACGAACACTTTTTGGGCCCAAATTTAACCTTGAAAACCTTCAGTGTTAGGAGTTATGTTATGAAAATCTGAGGTTTCTAAAGATTTACTTTCCATTTGGGTATAGAAGCAATATAGTAATAAACAGTTATAAAAATGCGTTGTAGCAACCAAAAGATAAGGTTTGTGAAAATTATACACATCAGATATGCTGTATATGATGGAAATTCAATTGAACTTTGTCCCTGATGAAAATGCTTCTTTTTTAGAAAGGTTTGTGTGACAGAAAGTTCTTGCATTTCCTTGGGCCAACAATGAACTTGACTAATGAAACAGTTTGACCATTTCAACCTATGTATAAAGGATCTTAATACTTGGTTCATAGCATGGGATTTAACGTTCCATATTGCAGCGTGTTTAAGAGGAAAGGAAGATATGTGGTTCACTAAGTTCATTCATCTCTCTCTACCACTCTCTTTATCTCTCTATATCTATGTATGTATGTATAAAAATGCTGGGTTGCATGAAAAGGGGAGCGAATTCCTATGGCCAACAAGCCACCATTCTCATAGTCATTGGCCAAGTGTTATCTGTAGGAAATTGAGTCCTGTTCTTGTCTTCTCCTCTAAAGGGAAAGAGAGGGAGGGAGGAAAATATGCCAGATATGATGGCTTGATGTAGGAATTGAGGAGAGGTACTTATCGAATATGAAGGGAAAAGAATAGAGAAAATAGTTTACTTTCTAGTTTTTATATGAGACTGTTTGAAGTGAGAAACAAAGGGACCAAACCGATTTCCATAGCCCGGTTGAATACGTGGATGAAACTTGTCTATCTTGTGAAGATGGGTTGGGATCTATGTCACTTGGCATATCCCATTCCTATCTAGGCATGTCGCAGTGTCACGGGGCGGCACTTGAGGCAAGATTATGCTCAAGAGACACCATGTGTGGCTTCCTCCAAGTCTCCCCTGTAGGCACGCCAAGCTCCCAACAACTTAAAAGCAAGTAGCTAAGCATTGTGTATCAAACCAACAAGCGAGCAACAATATACCTAACAACATAAACACAGTGAAGCAATTCAAAGGAAAAGCATTTTAATTGAGATTACAATATAACTAATTGAGATTACAAACTAGATGGCGACTAGAAAAACAAGCACAAAGAAGACACTATATTGACACAGACTGATGGGAAGGAAACTCCACTACACATGAATACTATCCTTTCAATTATAGACTAATAAGCTTTTCTCCAAGTGGCAGGCGAGGAGTCATAATTGAAATACAAGGACTCAAAGTGCAACAAACAAAACACCTTAGCTAGGATCCGACTATACAATTGTTTTACAACCATTTGTATCCTAGATGACACGACAAAAGTGCAGGGATCACTAGTTGGCCCGGTGTTGAAGTTGTTGAAATGGTAAGACTTGGCCGTTGTGCACGTCGGCCAGGCATGTTCCGGTAATATGATCGAGTCATAGTACCTTGGAGCTTCTGTGTATGTCCAAGATTTATTACATTAGTTTGGGAAAATATAAGGGAATAATTTCCTTTTGTGCAAAACTATGCTTGTGTCAGTGTGGCACAATGGGCTGCTTGATTAGTTAGTAAGGGATCCTCATCTTACAGACTGGTGCAAATGTCCGAGGTTCTGAAAAAGTTAAAATTGCTTTTGAAGAAAATGCTGATGGAATAAGTTTCACTTGATGAACTTTTAGTACTTCGCAGTATGGTGATGGATAGAGGGGGCCAGGGTTTTAAAAAACGGCTGTCACATAATGTAATGGTTTTTGGGAGACTATTGCTGCTACAGTGAAAAATAATGGCGGTGAAAAATTCACTTGCGTATTGGCTGATAGGCCCATTACGTATTGGCCGATATGCCCGTTACGTATCACTTATCAATCTGTTATGGCCGATGCACACTGCTACAGGACCGTTATGCTGATAATGTCCTGAGGAAGTATGTGTAATTGTGTATGCTTGTCTAATTGTGAATCACGGTGCTGTTGTTGGGGTATTTGCATTAATGTAGTAATATATATTAGTATTCTCTTTTCTATTCTAGTACCAATCGTAGTTTGTTAGATAGTGAGATTCTCATCCCCTACGGAAAATTGAAAATACCAATATTAATAGCCTTAAAACGTGACATTTGATTCAATCTTACTTACAAAACTAGTTGTAAAAGTCAAATGTCGGTTTAAAATATCTGAAAATATTCAATATTTTTTTAATAACATTACAACATGTGTATTGATGGATTTTTTGAGCATTTGCTAGTACTTGAAAATAATTGATGAGCGCGGTGGCTAATTTAAGTTACAATGACTGACACTCCCGGTATCTTTTACTTGCAACCACGACTGTTACGGAGACTAATACCGTGATTAAAAACCATGGAGGGGGCTCAATTTGCCTCAAATCATGATCTGTAAAAGAAAAAATGTAA
Organism: Vaccinium myrtillus; assembly: GCA_016920895.1. Classification (NCBI taxonomy): domain Eukaryota; kingdom Viridiplantae; phylum Streptophyta; class Magnoliopsida; order Ericales; family Ericaceae; genus Vaccinium; species Vaccinium myrtillus. The sequence goes on along the minus strand of CM029280.1, from coordinate 16,613,273 downwards.
GAAATGCTGGAAGGATAATGATGTAAGATGTCTTTTCTACGAAGACACTCTTGAGAAGTATGGGATTATGGAATTTTGCATCAAAATTCCATTATTTGAGCCACTAGATTGAGAGGCAGATAGTCTTACCAAATTAGGTTTCTTTTTTGCAAGTGGCGGGCGACAGTCCCAGAAGCTGGCTGTTAAGAAAAAGAAACAGTTGGGTTGTTCGTTTTTTATAAGTTCTATATTCCTCACATGGATATTGCGTTTGTTTCTAAGTTGTCGATAATTCATGTGATTGCATTTTGTAATCTTGTTATTCTGAATGATCTCAATGTGACGAATGCAATGAAAGGTTACTCAACGACCTGTGCTGGTAATTTATTAATCAAAGCTGAATATTCTAAAGGAGAGTTTTCTATTTCTTTGATAGTAATTAGTCTGAAATTAATAACGAAAGTCAAATAGGAGAATGCAAAATAAAACATGGTTGTTCTTGGTGCAGAGATTCTTTTGGAGATAATAGAAGCAGATGATTATGTGTGACCAAGATCCCGATGTTGTTCGATGGGGTCTTCATCTTCTAGATGTTTGCCGTATACCTTGTGGTGGTGGCTCTCCTGGTAGTACTACTCATTATGAAAAGGATTTATCTAAAGTTGAATGTGTCGAAGAAGGTTATTGTGAGACAAAATGCAACGAAGTGGAGAATGATGAGATTATTGCACATGCTTTACAAGAAGAACTATCACAACTTGCAGCTGCTGAAGCATCTGGATCTTCGCAAGCTGGGGAAGAAGATTTGCAAGCATCTATTCTATCCCAGGATTGGCGGGCTCCTTCAAACAGATATGGTGCTGTTGGTACTTGGAAAACCAGCTCTGCCATTCTATAATTAATTTATTTGGTTGTAATCTGTTTTATTTTCCCCTCTGGGTTCTTTTTAACATACCATTACTTCTGTAGAGCATGGGGGTGATCATAGAGGCACAGATGAAAGTGGAAAACCTGGTTCATGTTCTAGCCCTGGAGAAGAATCATTTTCTCCCGAGAGCCAGCCATATTCCCCGGAGATAGCGATTGAGTCCGTTCTTGATGGTGAAGTGGGCAAGAGGTTGAATCAGATGGTTCCTATTCCTGTATGTGTAGCTACTTTGTAGTCCTATTTTTTTCATATATATTTCAGAAGTTCATTATAAAAAGCTAGTCTACTAGAGACATTGGAAAGAAGATATTTATATGTAATGGTTATACTAGACCCTATATAAGGTAATTACCATTGTGGTATAGATACCATGCTACACCACAAAGGTGCAAAGATGCATTAATGCTTTCTTTTACAAAGCTTTTGTCTTCATGCGGGTTACTAGTTTATAATGGAACAAGAAACTTTTCATTTGTCGCTGCATTTAGTATGTTCAGTAGCGTACCACCTTGAAGTATGTAAGACTATATTTGACTTTTCTCTGTTTATTCCTCGCCTTCTTCAGCATGTACCTAAAATTAATGGAGACATTCCCTCCGCAGATGAAGAAATATCAGATCATCAAAGGTTGCTTGAAAGGTTCAGTGACATAAAATTCTCTTTTTACTCTTTCTATTTTCATGTATATGTTCTCACGTTTGTTTTCCCCGTGGGGGAGTGCATTTCTCACTGGGTTTCTAGTGCTTATTGTGGTTATTTTGTCTACGTTCCTTGATTCTTGGATCTCCATCTTAAATGTTCTATTTTTTTTAGATATTCCAATCCTACTTTATTTGTCTACATTCCGTTGTGCTCCAGGAATCACTCACACTATATAAGAGAGGAAACTCTGATTGTATCAATCCACCAAATACAAACATGAAAATCTCTTTCTTAGAACTCACTCGCTCTCTCATCCTCTCTGTTCTTCCATGCAGCACACTACCTATCTCTACATGTGTGTATATACAAAAGGCTGTGAACCAAAAAATTGCGAAAATGTAGAGAGAGAAAGCATCGTGAAAGAAATGAGTGAGTTAGGGATCCTCCTTCTCACAACTTTAGTTATATGAACAATGTTACATGTACCAAACTACCCCTAGGTAACTATACAAATAACAATAAAACCCATAACTTAACACTCCCCCTCAAGTTGGTGCGAAGATATCAATCAAACCCAACTTGAACACAATGGGATGAAACTTTGCTACTAAGTCCTTTCGTAAATACATCCTCTAACTGGTCCTCAGATCTCACGAAAGGCTTACATATCAACGCGTTGCTCAACTCCTTGATGAAGTGCCTGTCAATTTCTATATGCTTCATTCGATCATGTTGAACAGGGTTATGAGCAATGTTTATGGCAGTTTTGTCACAATAAAGTTTCATAGGACCACTGTAAGGAATCCCCAAATCGCGAAAAAAGGTTTGGATCCATAAAAGCTCACAAACACCGTGAGCTATAGTTCTGTATTCAACTTCTGCACTGGATCTAGTTACAATCGATTGCTTCTTACTTAGCCAAGTAACCAGATTTCCTCCAGAGAAGGTTTAATAGCTAGAAGTAGATCGCCTATCATCGATAGAACCTGCCCAGTCTGCATTGGTGAAAGCTTCCAATTTTAAGTGACCATGATTGGAGAACAAAATTCCTTTACCTGGAGCAGATTTGAGATACGATAAACTGCATCAAGGTGCACAATACGTGGTTCATGCATAAATTGGCTAACAACTCCCACAACATAGGAAATATCTGGTCTAGTGTGAGATAAGTGTATCAGGTGACCCACAAGTATCTGATCTCTCTCCTTATCTGCATGCTCCCCAACATTGCTTCCAAGATGATGATTAACCTCATTGGGTGAGTCGGCAGGCTTACATCCCAACATGCCTGTTTCTTCCAAGAGATCAAGAATGTACTTCCTTTGAGAGATAAAAATACCTTTATCAGATCTAGCCACTTCCATTCCAAGAAAATACTTCATCGACTCTAAATCTTTAATCTCAAACTCTTGAGCAAGGCGTGCCTTTAGGCTTCGTATATCATCCAATCATCCACATCACCACCTGTCAATATTATGTCATCCACATAGACAACAGAACAACAATCTTACCATCACCTCTTTTGATGAACATAGTGTGATCAGCATGACTCTAGCTGTATCCAAACCTCAACATAGCTTTGAGAAACCTGTCAAACCACGCTCTAGGTGACTGCTTGAATCCATAGAGTTCCTTTCTCAATTTTCACACCTTTCCTTCAGTTGCAAAGGAGGAAAAACCTGGTGATATATCCATGTACATTTCCTCCTCTATGTAACCGTGTAGAAATGCATTGTTTACATCAAACTGTTGGAGAAGCCAATTTAGAATAGCAGCACAAGACAAGAGAGCAGAGTCCCGAACAGAGTTCATCTTTGCCACTGGGAAAAGGTCACCTTATAATCAATGCCGTACGTCGGAGTAAAGTCCTTAGCAACAAGTTTAGCTTTGTATCTCTCAACTGGCCCATCTGCCTTGTGTTTCACAATGAACCCCATTTATATCCCACTGATTTCTGAGTTACTAATTCCCAAGTGCCATTCTATTTCAAGGCTGTTGTCTCCTCTACCATAGCTTCTTTTCATTTTGGTATTATGAGAGCTTCCTTCCAACCCTGTGGGATAGATATAGAAAAGAGAGAATTGACAAATGCACGATATGAAGGAGATAAACGAGTAGGAAACAAACTAAGAGATAGGATGTTGGGTACACGTTCTAACTCCTTTTCTATGAGCAATAGGAGCATCAAGATCATCAGAATCAATAAGGGATAAATCATTACCATATGAATCAGCCGAAGAATTAGAGACTGGAATGGGCGATAGTGATTGTCACATGTAGATTTCCCCTTTTCCCGTGGAGAAAAGGTCTTGAGATCTAGCCTATCTAGCCTATCTAGTCGTCCAACAATGTCATAATCTTCTCTTGCTTCAGATGTTGGTTCCTTCTCCTTCTCAGAGGTTCCTTTCTCCCCCTCACGATGACAAGATAACGGAAAGTACGGCCATGACTTTGGATTACAAGATGTCAACATCTCTTCCTGGACATCATTCTCCCCTTGAAGCGATGAAGAGGAGAGAGGATAAAAGCATTTGGTTTCCCGAAAGGTGTCATCCATAGAGACATACATTTTGCGAGAGTGCAGGTCATAGCATTTATAACCCTTCTGAGTAGGAGAATAGCCAAGGAAAACAAATTTACGGGCTTTCAGTTCTAACTTACCATGAGGATGCCGAGGAGTATGGACAAAACACACAGAACCAAAGACCTTAGGTGGAAGAGATGAGACTCGAGAACAACCAAGGAGAAACTTAAGAGGAGTTTGGAACTGAAGAACACTAGATGGCATGCGATCTATAAGGAAAGAAGTAAGAATAGCTTTGCCCCAAAAATGTTTAGGGACAATCATGGTGAACAAGTGAAAGCGGGCTACCTTAGCAAGATGGCGATTCTTGCTTTCGACATCTCCATTTTGTTGTGGAGTGCCAACACAAGACGTTTGAAAAAGAATGCCAGTCATAAGATATGCCTGAAAAGTCCCATCTATATACTCAATCCCATTATCACTATAGAGGATTTTAATGTTAGCATCAAATTGAGTACGCATCATCTGATGAAAAGATTTAAAGCACGAAAAAACCTCATTTTAGCTCGAAGTAAACACACCCAAGTGACACAAGAATAACAATCAATAAAGGTGATAAGCCAGCGATTACCAGACAGAGATGTGACAAGGGAAATACCCCAAACATTAAAATGGATAACCATAAATGAGGAATTACTTCTTTGATTAACAGGAGCACAAAACGAGCGTTTATGTTTCGCAAGCTCATAACCTTCGCAAAAGAACTGACTTCGAGGACATTGTTTCGCTAAACTAGGGAATGTTTTTCTAGAATTCCAATCTACAAGGCCACTGATGTAACAGAGGGAGTTGAACCTGTATCTGCTTCAAGAGCTTGACCACATGACAAAGGTAGACAAATTGGATTAGGTGCAGACCCAAGAAAATACAGGCCCTCGTGAGATTTACCACCGTCAATCATCTTCCCCATATCCAGTTCCTAAGACATAATGTGTAAGAAAAAATGTCACAGAGAAATTTAAGGATTGAGTAAAACTACTACCAGATAAAAGGTTAATAGAAAAGTTGGGAACATGAAGAACTAAAAAAAGAGAAATGGTTGGAGAATAATGAATGAAACCTTTCCCCGAAATAGTAGATAACCTTATCCTTACCAGAACATGTAAAGTAAGAGTCAAAGAAAGATGAACAACTTGTCATATGATATATTGCACCAGAATCTATTATCCTAGGAGGAGAGCTAAAGACAGTAGAAGCACTAGCATGTATACTTTTGTGAGCGAAGAAATCAGAAGCAATGGAAACAGTGGTAGATGGAGCGTCAAGCCTATTCAGTAGGCACCTGAGAAAGGGCACCAACCTGGGCAATTTTGGGAACCTCCACCATACCAACATAAGAAAGGCAGTAAAAGGCTACTAAAATACCTCAAGAAAGAGAACCTAACAACCGGATGACAATCCCAATACTTCGAAAAAGGACTGAAAGATACAGAAAACACCATGAAGGATCAACCCCAGTAGATTCGCGGTCACCATGACGACGGCTTGATGAATACGTGGTCATCTCAACCAAAATAAGGGGGTGTACCCTATCCAGAAAATCCTTAAAATCACTATTTACATAATCCGACCAACCATTAACGTTCTCTTCATCTTTGTCATCATTCTTCACCCTCTTCATCCAGAAAATACTCAAAATTGCTATTTATGTGAACCGACCAACCATTAACCTTCTCTTCATCTTCGTCATCTTCTTCACCCTCTTTGTCCAGAAAATCCTCAAAATCTAGATTTCATAATCTGACCAATCATTACCTTTCTTTTTATCTTTGTCATCTCTTTCGGATGAAAGTTGATTTTCCAACTTCCTAAAATCATGTAAGAAATCATACAAAAGCCCAAAATGCTAGAGGGAAAAATTTCTTGAAAATCAATATCTCTGTCGTCATGCTTTATAAAAATATCAATCTCATCGCAATCGAAGAAACCAAGACCTATAAAATGATAAAGAAGATCATTTAGACCCGAGTCGACAAGATGATATAGAAGATGATCAGCTACACCCGATATTTTCTGGTCCATGAATGTATTCATACCATGATAATTATTATTTATTAGAGAATAAAATAAAATTTTCACCCAGTCAATTTTGGAAACAAATGATCGTTACCCCGTGGTGTTCAAGCACAAACGGAAGTAGTCCAATACTTTCCGAGAACAAACGGTGGCTGAGAAGGCAACAAACAAGGCCTTACGGTAAGTGTACGGAAGGTTCCGAAGGCACCCAATAGGTTTTGAACAAGTACAGTAGTCGCTTGGTATCACACAGCCTGAAATGAGATTGCTATAGAGTCGCCAGGGTGTCATACCTCGAAAAATCAGGCCTAGAACAAATGATCATGGCCCAGTGGTTTTCAAGCAAGAAACGAAGTCCTTGTGGTCGAACGTTGGATCGCTTGAGGTCGCTAGAGGTCGTCCAAGGTCTAGGACTATCGCACGAAAAGGATCGAAGTCAACCCAGTAGGTTTCGAGAAGACGTTTGAAGTTGTCAATTGAAATCGATCCACTAAATGGTTGAAATCCTAATCATTGAACGACAATCAGACATTGATCAACTGAAAAATACGACGTCAAAACTCTACTAAGCACGATCAATGAAGGATCAAAGCTCTGATACCATGTGAAAATGTAGAGAGAGAAAGCATCGTGATAGAAATGAGTGAGTTAGGGATCCTCCTTCTCACAAGTATATTTATATGAACAATGTTACATGTACCAAACTACCTCTAGATAACTATAAAAATAACAATAAAACCCATAACTTAACAAAAACAAAAGAAAAAAACTATCGGCAAGCCGCTTGAACACTCTGACTGTCGGCAGCCCACTGGGAGGACCCTTTAGGTCTCTTTCTGATTTCCACTTGAGCTCTCCCTTTCACCAAGTGGGAGGAATTCAACACTCAGAATCATGTTACGAGGAAAGTCCTATTTTTGTGGCTATCAGTTGCCTGCAAAGGTTGATTCTCGTTGAAATTGGTTCTAAAAAGGCACACTTTTCTATTTCAAAAGGAGAATTTCGTACTTAGTGTTGAAAGTTTTAGGTTTGCTCTTGAATGTGAAGTACATAAATTATTTTGCTGGGGAACTCCAAGTTACACTTCACAATGCAGGTTGATTCATGTTTTTCCCACAATGCAGATATTGATAACGATATGTATGCTTGTCCATCCAACTTTTTGTTACTTCAAACCAGAGCTTCACAACCGTTTGCCAATAGCCAACTATCCTTGCCTGACTGCGTTACTCTCCCGTCTTTGATTTACGACGACTTAAAAGCCATCTAGCACTTGTATCACTTATCTTTATTCAGCGTATGCCTTCCCTCTCCTTCCAGTTCTATTATGAAGAATGCGATAACATTACTGAAGACATCATAAAGCAACTAGGTAGAAAACCAATGGATGACAAGGATTGACGGTAAGAACATCATGCACATAATTAATGCTAATAGGAGTTTAGTATCCAGTTACGTTGGAAGCAGTTGATTGATATTCTGAAGATTGAGGTCAATAAATTCATATTTGGTCAGACTTGACAGTGACGGTGGTTGTCACAGTTGCAAAATGTACAAGATGATGAAGGAAGGTGGGTGTTATTGAGTGAAGAGGTTTATTTAATTTGTATTTCAGCTCAGCTTAGGGAAGTCAAACTTTAATGGGAGTCTTCCTGTCAGCCATGACTAGTTGAAGCCGGAAATTTTAGGAGGCTACCTTTTGCTAGATATTGGCTTCAATAATGGAGGATATGACTCCGCATATGCCTTACGTCTGTACAATTCATGCTGGTGGCTCCAGGTTTCGGAATTAGGGTGTTGTTAAGCTTGGTTGAATTTTTTGTTATCATAGCTGCACTGAGTTGATGAGGCCTTACTCCTGCCTTGGGATGATTCAAGAAGTTAGGGGAGTCATATGCTCTCCCGTTTATGACAATCAATCTTGGTTTTTTTTTTCTGTGAGTGACTCCGTGTACAAAAGCTTAATGAATGTTGAAGGGAGCCATCACAATGGAAGTATGGAATTCTGAAAGGGCACTCTTGCCTTGCCTGCCTTGAGCGTCTACCTTTTTATTTTTATCTTTTCACATTTTATGCTTTAGTGGCACATGGGATGGTTTTTCTGCGATTTCTTGGCATTTCTCTTCTTTCTGAGACTATTCTATTTCTTCTTTTGGGTAATTTTATTTTTCCTTTTCTCTTGTAGTAGAAACCTCGTGTTGTCCTTCCAGTGAGCCCTTATCTCTACTTTTTGTTTCTTAGAGGGGGCAAAGAGACACAGTACGTGTTGTCTATTTGATTGCCACTAGCAGTGTCTGCATTCGTTGTTACGAATGATATCTAGAAATAGTGCATACCTAAAGTCCTTTTGATCCACTCGCATATCTTTTTTTTGTTATTTCTTTGCTTTCTGTTGAGTTTTTATTAAATATTTCAATGCACATAAATTGGTCTCAATTGAGTAATTCTAATACCAACAACATTTGATCTTTTCAGATTGCGTTTGTATGAACTGGTTGAGCTGAAGGTTCAAGGAGATGGTAACTGCCAAGTTAGTTCTTATCCTTCTTAATGTTGCAATTCTACATTTTCTAGTCATAAGCGTTCATGGATGTATTAGTTGCTCAGTAATCTCTATACTTGTCCTTAGTTTACGAGATTTTTGAATCAAGTAGTAAGTGGTAATATTATTCAAAAAAAGTAGTAAGTGGTAGTGGTAACTCATGGATTACCATTGCTTTTCGATTCCTTTGTGGATTAGTGATCCCTGCATTTGGGGGTTTATGAACTTGAAAACTTATGGTAAACAGAGAGTGGGGATTTTGGTTATATTCAATGTCAGAAAAGTTTCTATAGTCTGCCATTTATGATCTCATTACTTTTAATTTTGCAGTTCCGTGCTTTGTCAGATCAAATCTATCGTACTACTGAGTACCACAAATTTGTAAGGGAACAAGTGGTTGGGCAGGTTGGTAATTTTCTTATTGAAAATTGGTATGAGACTGGTCAATTTTTCCTCTTGACCTCATGCCATTCTGTTGGACCTAAAGTTTTGATGTCTGTTGTGAATGCATCAATGCCATCAGCTCCAATCACTCCCAGAATTATATGAGGGTTATGTTCCAATGGCTTATGATCACTATTTGGAAAACATCAGCAAGTATGGAAGCATTCTTCACTTGAACTTTGTGGGATCTATGCTTTTTATAGAACTTGGTCTTGCTCATATCCATTTTTATGTACATGATTATAGGACTGGCGAGTGGGGTGATCATGTAACGTTGCAGGCTGCTGCAGATGTGGTATTAGCAAATCTCTCTCTCTCTCTCTCTCTCTCTCTCTCTCGTGTGTGTGTTTTGTTTGCTAGTCAGGTACTTGTTTAGTACGAGAATGATTTCACTCTTTTGATGATGGATGACACGTACCGTGACTAATCCTTGGTTGTAATTTTATTGCAGTATGGAGTCAAAATCTTTATCATAACGTCATTTAAAGATACTTGTTACATTGAGATTCTTCCTCACACTCAGAAGTCGCAAAGAAGTAAGTGACGGCGCCTTTGTATTTTGTAGTGAAAACTGATGCTGAATTCTCTCCAATAGTTGTTGCGCCGCTAATGGCATGGAAATGACCGTAAAGGGGATTACTATTAGCTGGATAAGATAAACATGGGGTAACAGATAGAAGGGAACAAACTACAAAGCACAAACAAGGTTCCACGAGTTGATATGCTGTGAATTACAATTTTAATCAATCTAATTTTCAAATGATAACAAAATCTGTTTCGAACACATAATGTGTGGTTCAAGAATAGCTGCACAGAGTCACTCTGTTGTACGCTTCAATTATAAGCACTAAAACTAAATGTTGACTATTAGATTTATTGATGAACAACTGTGTTAGTTGTGAACCCTAAATGTTGTCACTCGATGAATATCGGTTTTATGAAGTGAAGACTGGTTTTCACAAACCGTACACACCTGTATTGGTCCCCTTAAGTGTGATTGGAGAGAGAAGATCGGGGAAAGATCTAACCTAGCCAACATTTGCGCATTAATGTGCCTAAATTAGCTGCGCAGCCTCCAACCCGCTTGAGCTTTTGCCATACAAAATGTATAGCAATCAGGCAATTAATGCTGAAGCCAATTAAGGAGCTAAACCGTACTGTTCCCAAGGAAAGAGACCATTGCCCTAAGAATTTTGGTTGACCCTTGTTAAGTGTTACCTTCACACCCATGAAGGAAATTTGCTAGAAGTCTGATGATAGGTTGTTGAAGACATTTATATGAAGCTCGCCTAACTTTATACCTATTTGGCCATTTGGCCATGTCAGCTTCTCCAAAAAGAATGTGGACCGAGTAAATTTTTTGTTGAAGGATAACAAACAGGAGAAATTATGGAACCTCATCTCCAGGGGAATATACTGCATAAAGGGTTTGCTAATACAACTGAATGGCTCAAGATTCTGTATTGCGGAAGGCCCAAATGAACCTAGTTCCTGTATCTTTTAGAATCCTTAGGTTTCATTCTGTGGAGTTGCTGTTCAACATGGTTGCTACTGCTATCAGTGTGCCATTTTTGGTTCTTCCGATATTACTTTAACATTGACTCTTGTCCCATTTATTCCTTTCGATTTGTATAATGCTGTTATTATGTCTTGCGTCGTTGCGTATCACATTTCAGTTTATCTGGGCATCTATGTCATGTTTCTCGTTACCAATATAGCACATTGATTTTCCTCTTGGCTTTTTTTGCTGTTCGTTTGTGTGATAACTAATTGTGTAGTCTATTTTGGTTCGTTATTGTTAAGAAGATGGTGTAACAATTTTATAATCTCTCTCTCGTGCAGTTATATTTTTGAGCTTCTGGGCAGAGGTCCATTACAACTCCATCTATCCTGAAGGAGGTAAGCCAGATAAATCATCATTTCATGACTAACACGTCCTGCATTGGTATTCTGGAAAAGTTTGAAATCATACGAGCATGGATTCCCATTTTGTGTATAATAATGTACTCACTCCATCCCCAAATAATATTATAGTATTCCGTTTTGGGGTGCCTCTTATAAGTGTCCATTTTGAAAAGTTATTTGTTAAATGTTTGTTTGTATTTATTATTTTGTCTTTTTGAAAAGTTAAATGGGTGAAGAGTTAATGAGGACAAGTGGAGGTAAAAGTCGATGTGAAAGGTGTAATGATGATGTTTCTTTAGTAAGTTGGAATTACGAAGCTACACATGTAAAGAGGGACGGATGGAATACTTAACTTTTTTCAACTATTTCAAGATTCTGTTTCTCAAAAAGAAAAAAATATATTTTAAGATTCTTAAAACCGCAATGCACATAGTGATAAATTCCATACTCTTCCTTCTCACAGTCATTTATTGGCATGCTTGATCGTCCTGTAGTGGGTGACTACCTTGGTCTTTTAGTCAGTACATCAAGAATCTACTTATGTTATCACTAGGGAAGTGAAGTCCCACATCTCCTCGGTATCAAAGTAACGTGAAGTTTATGAGCATGAGGGCACCCTCATTTCATGAGCTAGCTCTTGGAGTTAATTTCTACCCAAGACCGCGTAACAAATGAAATGCCATGGAAAAACAAAAATTGCTTTGTCACGGTACCACTACTAAGGTGATTAAATTTGCACTAGGGAGCCGCTAGTGCTTAGCTTGTGATCTTTGAAGGCAGTTCACCTATGTAACACGGACATGGGACGTGGGAATTCTAGAAAAATAGGGACACGGACACGGCAGGGACACGATAGAGATAAATAAATAAATAACTACGTATATAAATCATATATGTATACAATAACAGTTCACAATATATAGATATATGCACTATAATGTGCTGCTATATGCCTGTACACACACACACATATATATATATGTAAGATATACACACAACGATGGAGATATATATCGAATATATTCCAGTACATATATGTACAAAAGCGCACACACGTGCGCGCGCTCACACATAGAGAGAGAGAGAGAGAGAGAGAGAGAGAGAGAGAGAGAGGGTTCATGGGGTTCTTAAATCTTTCCTCTGGAGTGGATCTCCATGGCGTTTCCAATTTTGTATAGAGAAACAATTGTTGTCTAGTATATGATGTATGGGGTTTCATGGGAGAAGAAACATACTCAGGGCATAGGAGATTCTATTTGCCCTCCCTAGTTTTCTAAGTACCAACCGGTTAACATGAGTTGGGGCAAATTAGGAATATAAAGTGGGGTCAAATAAGCATAAGTTGGGTGAAGATTTATAAATATTCCTGTTGAAGATTTGTCAAGTGGCCCCATTCGTCTCTGAATGCCTCTGCCCTTGCCTTAATCGAATAGGCTTCTGTATGCGTATTAGAAGTGGTACTGAAGAATGCCGAATGCTGTTGGAAAAAAGTCTACGTGGAAGAGGAAGTAACTATCCCTTTGTGCAGATAGAATCATGTACTCATTTTCAAGATTTTTGCGACAAGTAATAACTTTATTTGAAGGCAATACATGAGGTTTTAGTGGATGAGGATTGCTTCCAGTGCCTCTAGACTCCTTGTCATTAAGTGATGTACAGTATAATGCGTAAGATTGTGTTGAGGTACTTTTACTCGATTGCATATGGCTTCATTTTTCACAGTTTGCCTGGCCTGGCCATCTAACATGCTTTCATGATCGAGTTGTTGATTTTTTGCTAAAACATCTCTCTCCTGGGTTTAGATAGCATCTCTCTCCTGGGTTTAGATAGCTCCTAATAAGTTTCACAGTTACAAGCGTCGAAAGTTTTCTTGACATGTTGCTTTGCTCTTAGATCTTCCTGTAGTAGAGATGAAGAAAAAGAAAAGGTGGTGGATGCTTTGATTATGCTAATAATGGGTCTGGCAGCATATTCCATGCCGAACGATTTTGTGCCTGGCAGAAAGCTTCAGCTTGTTGACCTTTTGCCACTTTCTTGGCCTTGGAGATGAAGAAAAGATGTGAATGCTTTGAAGTTGGTCAACTGGGTATGCTCATGGGGTTTGCTGCATATTTCTCACACAATGCTTCTACCCGCTGGAATTTACGCTTTGACTATCCTTGTACATAATAGTTTTTATTTTTGTACATAATAGTTTTTATTTTTTATTTTTATTTTTAAGGAAGAGGTGTTTATTCGTTTTAGGCTTATTCTTTTGACACTGTTTCCTAAATTTTTATACATTGATTCATTTATAGCTTTCTCGGGACTTTCTCGGGACGTTTTGTATGCCGTTGGGCAATTCTACTGCTACTATTTTGTGAATATGATAGATAGCAAAGCATCTTTCTTCTTCTGTTTCAGTTCCCTCTTTGAATTTCAATTTCGTAGCCTTCACCCTGAAGGCAATGTTTTGAGGCTGCTGTGGCAATTTGACATCTTCAAATTTATATTGAAAAAGTCAGCTTGAATTTGATTTGACTCCCCGTTGGAGTCATGGACTTGTGGAGTTTTTTTTTGTGTGGAGGAAATGAAAATGATAGCAAGTAGGAAGCTGAAGTAATGTCTAGTTTCTTACCTTCAATTTTGTGCTTGTGTTTTTATTTCCTCCATAAAATTCCGTTACTAAACCATGATCCAAACAGAACTTAATTTTTTATTTTTTTATTTTGCTCGGGTCAGAACTTAATTCTTCATGTTATTATGAGTGAATCCCGGTGATGATGAAGGTCGTACATTGTTTTCCCCTAGCAGGGTATGGAAATGAGCCGAGTGGTGGATTGCTCAATCTCGACTTAAAAACTTGGGTTTGTTTTTGGAACATGTTGTAAAATATGTTCAAAACTTCGCTCAATTAAATTTCAAGAAAAAAAAAAAAAAAAAAACTTCGCTCAATTGGTCAATCCAAACACAAGCAGAATTCAAAATGTTCATAACGTATAACTAGGTTGAATTGAGTTCACAAATTTGCTGGCTTTGAAAATCTAGTCAAGCTTGACTTAAACCTAAGGAGACAATCTCCAATCATTGTTAAACCAGCTGGACTTCAGCAGAAGTCCATCAGGTAAAAAGAGTTTCAAATCCAAAAGGCTAATAAATAGCTTTGATGCTGTGCAAGGATTATGAGGCTGTAGACCTTAACAAGAATAAAGTATAACCAAGACAATTCTATATGCTTAAGAAAATTTCAGCACATTTAAACACCAATCACGTTCTCTAAATCACAGATTTCAACCTTTCTTTACCGCTGCTGACATTTACACTCAAAATTGTTTCCCTTAACAGCCTTAACCCAAGACGACTCTTAAGCGGGGAATAACAAAACTACGAGCTGAATATACAAAATTAAATAGATGCAAATCTTATTTCAGCAGGTGAACTGAGCTCGTGTTTATTTACAACTCTTAGAAGCTATATACAGCAAAAATAATGGAGTAGAACAAGTTGATCAATCCGAATCACCTTCCATGTTAGCTGTACAAAATATGCCTTCTTCTCGAATACCTCACCAAGAATGCGAGGATACCAACTTGCTACACCTCTCTGGAAGAAAAAGATATACAATACATCAGAAATCGATTCTGTATTTAGTAAACGTGAAGTTGATTAATGATGGGTTGTCAAAACGATAACTCCTTACCTCCAGTGGTTATGAGCTTTTCAACGCGTGAAACAATATGTTTACCGTAAGTATACTTCTTCAGTGTACTCAAGTGGACCTTGATGCGAGAGAGAAGTAATTCGCGGCTCTGATCATCACAGGTCTCAAGAACTTTCTGCACAACGTAGTTTCCGAAAGGATCTTTCATCATGGCCTGCATGCGCAATTTATGGCGTTTTAGTTATTCACAAGCAGTAGCAGTGGGTGAAACAGTGAATGAATAACAGAAGCTTTTAACCTGATGAAAAACACACACTAAATAAACAAACTTGGAGGTTCACAGTGACCAATGACCTGTTATGACTTATCAATGAGGCACGAAGAGGTAATGCGCTGTTCAATGCAGTATATTCCATGTAAAGGTTATAAGCACAGGACAGCACACAGCATATGATGCATGGCTTAAATGCCTAAACTTTATAACAAGGCTGATCTGGGATAAAAATGATCTAACTTTTCACATCTGAAAGTTCATTGACTTCTTCCAAGTGTCTCTGAAAATTTAGCTACATTTCCCCAAGGCAAAAACATCATAGCAGTGGATGCAGAGCCAGGGTTTTTGTCCCGCACATCAGGAGTGCACTTAGGCGATAGGAGAAAAGAGGTCAGGAGTTCAACTCCTCCTCTAAAGTGCTAATCTAACTGTTCGAACTTTTGCGATAAAAAAAGAGAAAAAACTATTCCTACCACAAGGTAGTAAGCTCACGAGATGTGGGCTTTTTCTGGTAGAGGACATAGGTAATGGTAGTCCTCACAAGAGAGGAAGAGGGAGAGAAGGATGAGAAGAAACTGAAACCAATAAAGAGAGAAGAGCTGAAGAATCAATTGGATTGAAAATTGAAAAGAAAAATGAAGGGCAGGAGAGCGAGAGAGAGATCAGAACACAGGTCGAGTGAGAAAAATTAAAGCAAATCTATAGAACAGTTTAACAGGGACCAAGCATCAAGGGTGAAGGCCAAATTGAAAAAGGAAAATTAAACTCATGTTAACATTGGAATTTTCAACAACATTCGTGGGGGTAAATTTGAAAACCTCTTAGAAAGTATAGGATTAAGTGCAATTATTGAGAAGTCAGACCCAGTCGACAATTCTTAGCTCGGCCCATGATAGAATACTATGATCTGTCCCTTCATAATATAAACTACTGTAGCATTTGAGAGGCTGAGAGATTGTCAAAACCTGTAAGGGAGCATTTTCATCTGAGGAACCAAGCATCTCATTCACCAAAAGCTGATGCTCAGCTGGACCACCAAAAGTTAAGCACTTCTCAACAACATTAGAGGCAAACTTCTGCTGACTCATCTTCACTATCTGTCCAGCTAGCTTGCTAATAATAGCAGATCGTTCATGTGGTTTACCATGTTGCAGGACATGCTAACAACGCAAAAAGCATGAACATCAGTGACAAATAACAGCTCCATAGTTTGACTATAAAGCACATTTGATAAACACAGAACCCAAACAAGACACGAAAAGTTACCGCAGAATATCAAAACTCTTTAAGAATGCATGATAACATGGGAATCGACATAAGATTTTACTTCCACCAATTCTTTGACAGTGTCAGAATGCATGCATTGAAGCAGTTTTGTGTCCCGTGAGAGGGTAAATTGCAAGATCCAACTCAACCTTAGATCCCAAATGATAGGGACAAGGGATGCATCTCTCTTTTTCTTCCCAATATCTCTATCCAGAGCAATATATTCCTGTGTCGTAACTGACAACTCATAACCCAAGGCCTCAATCTGGTTTTTTTGACTATCCTATACGGCTATACCCATGAAACTCAAAATGAAAAACATTTTTGTGGCATTGTTCCATCTTTGTCAGGAATATCTAGTCAAGTTAAACACTAACCAGATATTATATTCCAACGGTGCCATTTAATGTTTCAAGAGTTGATTTCTTATCATCCATTTATCTTTTCAATGGTTCATCATATGGGTGTACAAATGTAATAGATTAAACGTATATCAAAACCCTTAACCATGTAAACACTTTTCTTGCCAGCATCTTGATTCCTAATTTGAAATGCTGAGTACCAGAAATAGGATTTCTCTTGGATCAATACTCATCAGTCAAAGTCTTACTATGAATTAAGCCCCTTCAACTACATTGTTTAAAGACAACAGGGATGGCACTATTAAGCGAGCAAAACAGTTACAGTTAAGGAGGCACAAACAATTATTACTACAAACCTAAGAAGCATGGACACGGATACGGACATGTGGACACGTTATTTCTTCAAAAATTAGGACACAGACACGTCGGGGATACGTCGAATATAAAATTTAGTTGTATTATAAAGGTATGTGATGAAGATGAATTCATATAAATGACGAAATCTTTATTTCTATCTAATTTAAGAACAATACAACGAAGATAAATTAGCAGTCCTGATATAAATATACATTAACTGCACATCGGTTGAAATTTTCACCTAATGGTTGAGTTTTAAAATTTAGATTTTAACCTTTTATGTGTCCTTAGCACGTTCTAAGAGTTTTGCCAACGTGTCCTAGAGCATCTACCATGTGTTTGAATAAAAGGAATACAAGAAAAAAAAATTAGACAAGTATTTAAGCATGTCCTACACGTGTCCGGAGAGTGTCGTGTCGTGTCCGTCACCGGACACGGATATGTGAGGCCTATAGACATGTCCATGCTTCTTAGCTACAAACTAAACTACTTTCATAAGCTTTAAGGTGAACATGCTGCTATCTGTGTTTACATTTCGAGCTCCTAACACACATTTTCCTTACTTTACTTTTTACTTTCTTGTTTGCTCTAATAGAAACAAAAGAGGGAGAAGAATAAAAAGAAATAAATTCACTTTTGTGTATTTGAAGCAAAGAAAACATGGGATATCTTCTCCAAGCATCATTTAATACCTGCAGCTTGCGGACTAAAACATGTAAATACATCATTACCATTACTATTAAGAAACATTAGGCACATAATGTAGGAGTTGAGGAACTGAACACAAAGGAACTACATTGGTGGATCATTACAAATATATTATTTTGAAAAAGTACATATGGATCGTATAATTAATCAAACACAAGGGGCGTCTTGTTCTTCATTTCCACCAGAAAAAACAAATCAAATATCCAATATTTTCGAGGGTACATAGTATAAACGAAGACTAGGAGTTGAGGAACTGAACACAAAGGAACTACGTTGGTGGATCATCACAAATATATTATTTTGAAAATGTACATATGGATCGTATAATTAATCAAACACAAGGGGCGTCTTGTTCTTCATTTCCACCAGAAAAAACAAATCAAATATCCAAAAATTTTGAGGGTACATAGCATAAACGAAGACAAATGGAGATTCCCTGTCTAAGGTAGATGACCTTCCATTCAGGAAAAATGAAAAAAGTTTGCAAGGTAATAACAATAGAAACTCAGACGCAAAACATGTTCCCTCAACTGAAACTAGGGATCTCACTGCTAGTGCTGAATCTGTTGATACTTTTATTTGACTAGTATATGCAAATTGTAAGGGAAATTTTACCTGAATCACATAATTTCCATATTGGTCTTGTGCCAGAATACACACTGAATGCAGAATTTCGTCCATGATAGTTTGTTGTGTCTTAGGATCATCACAGTGCTCCAGAACCCTCTGCTGACATTAATTGGCATCACATCATGGATGATATAAAAGACAATTTAAAAGTCAAGTACAAAACTGCAAATATCTAACCTGAATCACACGGCAGCCGTAAGGATGGGTGGAAAGTCCCACAACTTGGCCAAAGAAGGCTGAGATAATAAATTGTATTCGATCTTGTGGGACACGTTCTATCGACTTCTGAATAACATGATTCCCATTCTGATCACGAACACATTTCATGACGGAACCATCCAGCTCTGATACCATCTGGGTTTGTTGTTCCACATCAACCACTTCCAAGGCCTGAAATTGCCAGAATTACAGCATTATAAGAATTAATAATAGGAAAGGAAGACAAGGTGGTGGGCTGGTGGCTCTTAAAGTCATGAATATTCATTATTTGACAGCATAAACAATTCAAGGTTTACATAGGATCTGATAATCATACAACGAACAACCTAGCTCAACAGGAGGACTTAAATATACAAGCAGCAGACCACATGAATCTGAGTTTAAAGGCGTGGTGGCTAAGGCAAAGGGTCTTCATGACACTGCACCCCCATGTGGATCTAGCTGTCTTGGGCGAATCTATAACTGAGAGAAAGAAAGATCTCTCTATACAGATATACAGTAGAATCTTCTAAAACTAGGTCCCTTTGCCTCCAAGGCACCGTTTCCCGCTGAAAGTACACACAAGGAGCCTAACATATATCCTGACCAATTTCATGTGTAGTTGTTAATTTAAAGAACTTGTTTAGTCAGGAACGTAACAGTCACACACTTATATCAAAGTGGTTCCCCCTTAAACAAGAGAGAGATGAAAGGGCACTGAAGGATGAAGAACAACTAAGAGACAAAGCTTTAAGAGGGTACCTTTTGAATAACTCTGCAGCCATACATTTGAAGGCTGAGAGGCAACACATGCCCGGTAAGCTGGTTAGCTAACTCCTTTCTTTGAACCTCTGTGCCATGCTCAAAAAACTGAAATACAAGAAAACTCGTTGGTGATAAATTCAGCATGTCAGAATATTTCTTGAGTTCATTAGATTGTGAAGTATATACTTTCTGTATCACGTAATTCCCGAAGACATCAGTTATCAAAGCACGAGCATGAGGAACAATCTTTGGGAATATCTTTGTCTTTTCTTCCACAGTAGCAGTTTCTAGCTTCTGTTGAATAAAGCGGCTCCCATACTGATCCATACTGCATTACAAAATGAGAGACAATAAACTCTTCAAAACAAGATGAAGGAGCAGGACTTCAATAAGACAACCAAAATGACTCAAGCATACCTGAATTCAACTACATCATCAACCATGTCAGAGAGTTCCAAAGACCTGGTTTTCTTGTTCTTGAGGTCTTCTAATAAAGAAGATACAAGTACACCTTCCATGTTAATTCCAGCATCTGAGTGCCATGACCCACTAGAACCTCCTGTTGAACTTCTCAACATAGAATCAGAGTGTGAGATCCGTTCCTTCTGCAACATGGGACCCCCAGATCCACGAGATGGAAGTACAGACTCAGCCGTTGGGTTTCCTTGGTATGGAATGGCAAGACCAAAAGGTGGATTCACATAATACTCGTGATTCAAAATGCCAGATTGGCATAAAAGTGGCATCTCATACTGATTTTTCTTTTGAGCAAACAAAGTCTCAAGATAAGCTTTCTGATAGTCTTGCAACTCTCCATAAGCATGTGAAGTGCCAAGATAACGATGCATTGCATAATCGGAAGTTCTCTGCAAGTACTCGATATAATGAGGGTCGTGATGTGGCGAATGAGGGTCAGACCCTCCTTGATTGCTATTTCTTCTCAAACTTTGCCCATTTCTGCCACCATTGAAAAATGGAGCTGAAAATAAAACAATTAAGTAAATGATAAAATCCACCAAGGTTCACTAGTAAAAGGAAAATCCATAAATGGAACGAAGAATAAAGAATAACCTGAAGAATCAAGCTGATTACCTGAAGAATCAAGCTGATTACCAATTTCTGTATTCAGCTTTTTACTAACAGAATTCCCACTTGGCATTTGTCCAGAGAACTCCACGCTGGAAAAATTATCAGTTTGGCAATATATGTTACATCTTTCCTTTGTTTTCGAGTAAAGATTGGCTGGAGACGATGTTTGGGAACAGTTCATCTGCCCATCAAAACCAAGTGTATAAACATTTTGGTCTGTCACAATTGCATTCCTCCCCTTAAAATCATCACAGGTGGTAGGAATATTCAACTTTTCAGGTTTGGACCTGTTAACAAAGTGCTGATGTTGATGCTGCATGTGGCCATTTGACATACCCAGCTGTTGATTAGGATTGTCAAATACCATTTGGAGTTGAGACTGCACAAGACTGTCTTCATGACTAAGTTGATTTCTTGACAAGCTAAGGCTAGATAAAGAAGATGCAATATCAGAAAGCTTGGTCAAGCTAGAAGAATGACCATTGAGGGCATTCAAGCCAACAAGATTCTTCTTTTCGACTCTGTTACCCACAGGAGGAAGACCAGGACTTGAGGACCTTCCAATCAGATGAGGTTCAGGAGTTCTACTCCGTGATAGAGGTGAAGGCAGAGGAGAAGCAAAAGAATGAGAAACTAGAGAGCCAAGGCTCTGTACCCTAGGCAGGCCATTGTTATTTGACCCATGATGCAAGGCCTCCAAAGATTCCACTCCATTACATAATCCCGCTGAATGGAAGGAATTACGACTTGCAGAGCGTGAGAGATGACCTGATAAGGAAGCAGGTCGCTCAAGACCTTCCTGCAAAAACCAGGATTTTTTTTTAACCAACCGTCACAAGACATATCTGTAACCAGAGCAGGTTCAAACAAACCTTAAGAGTTATTTTTTAAGTGAATTAATTTTTTGGTAAGGGCAACGCCCACCAAAATCCACCATATTCAATGATCTCCAGATGTTCTAATGAGCAGTTGTAGACAGGACAAGAGCAAGCAGAGCCTATGGTCCACTAAGAGAACAATTGGATTCACTAAACACATTGGTGATGTACTTGTTGGTAGCTCATCAATTAAAAGATTGCTCGCTTGAACAAAATTTTCCAAGTAAACTGCCCTCCACACCCGCCAGTTTCATATTTTGATGCCCCAGTAATGTTGTTAATTGTATTCCAGTATTAGTTGATTATACAATTTTCTCTATTACCTTTCTCTCCAGATTTAACTCTTCCTGTACCTCCTTTGAGGTTCCATTGTCAAATCAGGTCAATCTATATGAGGAAGCATTCCCTTCTGTAAGACAGATGGTTGATGTAGACCAGCAGAGGAAGGCCTTTGTTAGAGCTGATTATGCATTTTTATTTTTAGCTGAACAAGTAATAAAGATGCAGGTTTTCAAGGGAAGGTGACCAGGTCAGAAAGTTTAACGGTGTCGCTAAAAACGGCCATTCTTCTGTCTGGTATACAATGGGGGGTTTTAGGGGTAGTTTTATGATGATAGGGTCGAATGTTTAACAAGGAAGAAGAGTTGATATTGGTAATCAAGGTGATTATGAAGAGCAGAAGGGTTGAAGAAAAATCTTGTTTGATGTTTCAAAGGCTAATGCGAGAAAACCAAAGAAAATAGAATAATAAGAAGAAACCTTAATCTCTCTTAAGGGCCTCCTAGGATCTGACCTAGAAAAAACACAGTGTGCAGTTTTACCTCAATACTTCTGTCAGCCTTGCACCTCTATTGAGTATCTTAAATGCTAATTTTATGTTGTTACATGGTACCGTTATGAGCACAAATTTGAGTCTTTTGTAAGTAACAGAAACATATCGTGTAATCATTCATTGCAGATTTTGAGACTTTTCCTTTCTTGTTTTTTTAAATGGTTGTTGAGGGAGTATAAACCAACTCTTGATAAGTTCCTTGACATGTTAGAAATTTTCAGCGTTAAGAGAGGTGCATAGGCGCTAGTTACGGGAGTATAAGTGAATGAGAGAGAGAGCATGACAAAAGCAGTAAAAGTTCCACAGCACATCAAAGCCAGTCCTAAAATAAACATGAAGCTAGAAATCTTGAGATGGAATATACAACCGCAAATTACGAGTGAAACAAAATCTTGCCAATAATTATATTCCAGCACAACTGGGATGGGGAAATACAAAGTCATTAGCATTCATCCAACTAACAGCCCCTTTGAATTGTGAGAAGGGGTGAGATGAGAAAGGGGAAAGAGCCAATTAGAAAAATTAATTTTTTGTACTTTTCTCCTCATTTCTCACTAAAATAATCAATCCAAAAGAGGGATTTAGCAGGAAACTCTAACCCTTTGTTTTCTTTTCTCCATAGGGGCTGTAATGTTTTAATGGCCTCATAAATCGTGGACGACAATACCCACACTTACCATCTAGGTTTAATATGCAGTATGTACTTTAGAACTCATAGACATTCTACTTCCAAATTCCACTTAATGAAAAAACAGCAAAGCCATATTACAAAAGTTCAAAAGCTGTCATTTAAACATATCTTCAATGAAGGAAAACATTAGGATTGTCAGAGTATGAAATAACTCAAGAAATCTCTTCTCCATAATTATAAACTGTCACGAATCCCAAAATTGAGTCAAACCCATATCAATTACCTGAAGAATGTCGGCAAAACTCTTCCTCCTCGCTCCCAATCCTGTAAGTGACAACCCAACCGTAATATTGGAGCCTCTGTTTAGCCACTCAGAGGAGGATGGCCGTGAGAGACTCCTTGGAGTATCGTTCCGCAATTCCATCAACTCATCTTCTGCATTTTTCACTGATAAGCTAGGCTGCATTGAGAACAATGACGAACTCTCACTGACATCGACCAAATTCTTCTTCATCCAGTCGCCACTTCCCACAGAGGACGACCCCCCTGAGGCCTGAAACCTCTGGGCCACGCGCCAATCCTCTCGTGACAGTAATGGAGGGGGTAATCTAGGGTTAAGATTTTCATTTGAATAGTAGTATGATAAATAAGCGGGGTGCGATCGGATTTCTTCTTCGGTCATTATTTCAGTGGCATTGCTACTGCTACTATCTATTTGGGCAGAATTCGGATTCATAAACAGACTGCCCACAGCACTCAATGACCCTTCAACTGTGGGAGGAGCACTGCCACTCCTTATCATGTTATAATGCCTCTCTCTCTCCCGATCAATAGCGTTTCGATTATGCTGCTTCCGCAGAATTAATTCGAGCTCGTTCTGCAAAATATCCTCTAAATTACCATTTGATCCTCTCACATCTTCTAGGTTCATTCGTACACTCACATCAGATATCATATCCATCTTACTTCCAATTACCATCTCAAGAAAATCCTAATTCACCCTAAAAGAAAGCAAATAACAATGCATCAAAAACACAATTCGATAACAACACATTACAAAACAAGGAAAACGATTTCGCATTACACGAAACAAAACCTAATTAACAACTGCAAGTTAAAATTACAAACCTTCTACTCAAATTAATGCGTCAATGCGGGATAAATTGCACCATTGATTGTTCTGAAACGGAAAAACAAAAAAAAAAGAAGCACGAAATTGAATTAAAATCAGAGAGAAACAAAGATTATATAATAATTTGCATACGCACGAACGTGTAAGTGAGATGTGCGCGGTTTATAATGTTGGTTAGACTTACAGAATCAAATTTGCGCGAAAATTGGAGAGGATGTGACAGGTTCAAAATTCACGTGATAATTGTGATTGAATAGACCAAAATCTAGCAACGATTTTGGAACGATTCAGAAGAGAGATTTTTTGCTGTTGAACCGAACAAGGTGGAGATTTTTTGAAACTCAGAGAGAGAGTGAGAGAGAGAGAGAGAGAGAGAGAGAGAGATGTGGAGGAGTAGGAAAGAAGAGGGGGTGGGGACGATTATTGGACCTTTGATTGAAAATCAAATGCGGATGATTGGGGTGATAGGGTTTACGTGCATGGGAGGCTCGGAGCTAATATATTGGCAAATCGATACGTAAATATATATATATACTTACCTATATACTGTACTGGAAGCCCTTCCAATAAGGGTCCCTTATCTAAGTTACCATGCGGACCTCACGTTTCCGAGCCAAATTTTGACGATCCGAACCGTTCAATGTTTTTAAAATGCATTTTTAAGGGCCCCCGCGAAGATTCGTCCAAAAAAAATACCCGGAAGGGCTTGATCCACACAGTTTTTGTTAAAAACGCTATATATAGCGTTTTTAACAAAAACTGTGTGGATCAAGCCTTTCCGGGTATTTTTTTTGGAAGATTTTTCGCGTGGACCTTGGAAAATGCATTTTAAAAACATTGAGCGGTTCGGATCGTCAAAATTTGGTCCGGAAACACAAAAAAAGGGCAGGTCCGCACGGTTTTCTTCAATAAGGGACCCTTATTGGAAGTTTATCCATACTGTACTATATTTATACATATATATATATACACACACTATACATGTGTGCATATATAGGGGAACATAGAGAAACTGGAAGGGCGGTGTTTGCGTTGAAGGAAAGTCGTTAAAAAGGAAAAATTCCTTGTGCTAGGAAGGAACGTGAAATCTTGGATTTGGAATTTTTTTTTTCCTTTTCATTATCAGTTTTTTTTTTTAATTTTTAATATCAATCCTTATCTCCTAAAAACTGCTCGGATGAAGCTCTTCCAGATATTTTTTTTTTGCGATTCCTTGCGTTAGCCCTGGAAAACAGGTTTTAAACACATTGAGCGGTTCGGATCGTCAAAATTTGATTCGAAAAATTAAAAAAAGGGTGTTCCAGGAGATTGGTAAGGAATTCCTTAGGAGATCATGATTGTATATATATATATATACAGTCCGGTTCCAATCCGGGATAGCCACGGTCCGGGAATGTCCGGACAAGGCATTTCCCGATCAAATTTTGATGATCGGATCCGTCCAATGTGTTTAAAACGTGTTTTTAAGGGTCCCCACGAGAAATCATAAAAAAAAAATACCGGGAAGGGCTTCATCCGGGCAGTTTTCGATTAAATACAGTTATATCGAAAACTGCCCGGATGAAGCCCTTCCCGGTATTTTTTTTTGATGATTTCTCGTGGGGACCCTTAAAAACACGTTTTAAACACATTGGACGGTTCGGATCATCAAAATTTGATCGGGAATTGAAAAGTGTGGATGGTGTGGATGGTAAGAGTAGTGGATGGGAACATTGGTGTATATATATATATATATACACGTACTCTCCGGTCAAGGATCCCGGAAATCCCGGATTGAAGCGTTTTGGAGCATTTAGAAAATGTTTTTGCATGATCCGAGCCATCCAATGTGTTCAAAAGGTGTTTTCCAAGGCCCATGCGGGAAATCTTTAAAAAAAAATACCGGGAAGGGCTTGATCCACGCAGTTTTTCGCAAAAACTGCATATTTAAAAAATTGCGTGGATCAAGCCCTTTCCGGTATTTTTTTTTGAAGATTTCCCGCGTGGGCCTTGGAAAACACCTTTTGAACACATTGGACGGCTCGGATCGTCAAAATTTGATCCGGAACTATGAGATCCGGACCCAAGGGTCCCGGACAGGAGAGTTCCTCTCTCTCTCTCTCTCTCTCTCTCTCTATATATATATATATATATATATATATATATATATATATATATCTCCAAAGATAATTTAATTGCTTAGAAATTTCTTATAGAACTAAACGAACCCTCGTTTGGCAACTCGGGGGAGGTGCTGTGCTCTCCTCGACCGTCCGATCATATTTTGGACGGTTCGGATGTGTTCGGCAATTTTAATTTAATTTTGATTAATTTTGGTCGGTGAAAATCAAAACACATCCGAGCCGTCCAAAACACGATCGGACGGCCCAGGAGTGCACAACACAGTGCGCGGCACGAGAGTGCACATCACCTCCCCGGTTCCCTCGCTTGGAGTCCTTGGAGAAGATAGAGCACAACTTTTGGGGTGTTCATATTGATTAGGAAGGAAGACGAGAACGAGGCTATGGGTACGCACACTCGCGTACGCCATATGCACACAACTCATCTTAATCGTTCATTTCAAAAATCAATGATCCAGATTTTAAATAATTTGTTTGCACAAACAAACAAATTGTTCGCGTGAACAATTTATTTAAAATCCGGACTGTCAAAAATGCGCACGAATGGTTAAGATACACCGTCCGTGCATTTGGCGTATGCGCACTTGCGTACGCATAGTATTTTTGAAGGAAGACAAACTACAGAATAACAAATTAACAATGCCCACGAAAGGTTCCTAAAGAAGGGAAGTTCCACGCATGCAGGGAAGGAAAGATTTGGAATTTGTTAGCGGCGATTTTTGCACGTGAACTATAAAGAACACATATAACTCTCATCCGTTTGATTTGTTTTCTTCTCTGGTTTTTTCATTTTTTTTTAAATTTCTAGTATTGTAAGAAAAAAAGATAAAGATTTAAAGGAATATGTTCAAATACGTGAAGTGTGGAAATAAATGGATATGCACCAAAATTCACAATTGCCGGCAAACAACAAATTAAAGTTTTGAAGTTTATAATCTTATAATCGGCAAAAAAAACCTTATTTGCACCTGAATGAATAAGAAGAGGATATTTGGCAGGGAGTGACTACAATATATACACACCCATTAAAAATATGTATTATATGCATCTTTTGTATGTTTCATATTGTGTCACCTCATTCCACTCATTGCAATCTTAACATTTTTTAGTGTCTCATAACTTTTATATTAAAAACTTATAACTTTGCAGCAAGATGATTCGTAACATTTTCTCTATGATTCGTAATATTTTGGTACATCTCGTAATTTTTAGACAAAAAAATCCTAATTTTTTTTTTCATTCATAAGAGGTAATCGATTCGTAATATTTTTAGGAGTGCATATAATACACACCCAAATAGCGAAATTCATGAAATTGGGCGCCTAGGTATTTTTTATCTTCCACTTATCATGAAATTAGAAGTTCAGAAACCTAATGAAAGAGAAGTACTAAGAACACATCTTATCCGAAAAGATATACTCTAAATCCTCAAGAGATTTCAGTCAACACTAAACTGCGTATCCTCAAGAGATAGAAGATAACCACCAGCTTTTTAGGCCAGCAGAGAACAGCAGTTTTAACAAAACTTCACTACAGAAGAATTTATATGCTTCTGGTTCAAAGTCAGAAGCCATGATTTCTATCCACAGAAGCATTGGCAAAATAAAATTGCTAGAATTGTGTAATTCTATACATGACAGTTTAACACATTTACCTTCATCAATGAAGAATTACAAGGGAATTTTGAATTTATGAATCTGTAAAAATAAATGAAAAATCAGGACCAAAAAATTTGCATGCAAGTAGAAAGTTACATGGAAAACTCATTTTCGATCATTTCACGAATCTCATTAGCAACCAAATATGCTTTGTGGCCTCCTATTACTTCTGCCTGCTTCTTGTTATCCTTCCACAACTGTTACACAGGCATTCCTCACTATTGGAATAAAAGAGAGATGATACTGTTCAACTATAAAAGGAAAACCAAATCCATAATTTACCTGTATTGTAGGCATTTTCTGCACAGAATTCAGAGTGCCCCCCACATGCATGAAACGGCATAATTAAATATAAATCACCGGTTTTCCGAATTAACATGTGTAGTGCAATACAAAAACCATAGAGCTAGAGAAAACAAAAAAAGTCCCACGGCGGGTTGTCAAAGAAAAAGAACATCCCAGATCCGAGCTTTAGTAGTAAAAACGAGATGACTCATATACCTCTTTTTAGCGATTTAGTTTAGTTGTTTTATTTTCACTTCCGCAACGCATAAAAACCTTCTTGTATACTATTTACAGGCAAAACAAACACGAACATAGGTATTATTTGTACAGTTACTTACAGTGACTCCTGCACGAACCACAAGCTTGTGTGGAACATTATTCACATCTACAGAATAGAATCGTATCCTGCATCAACACATACAGGATTTGATTCACTTATTTTGTCTCACCTCAAGTGAGATGTGGAAAACTTTACTCACCAGAAATAATAGATATAAACATACAGAAATTTAGACATGATGTGCAACTGGTTTGTAACAACCCACAGAGGAAAATTGAGCAAAAGCAGGAAATGCTCGTAAATTCACTTTGTTTTTTCCCTTTATCTGTGCCATATAATACAAAAGCAGGAAATGCTCGTAAACTCCATATTTCCAACTTACTTCTTAATTGGGTTCTCTCCTGAGTCCTGTCTTGTTAATGCAATGTCACTTTCATGTAGCAATTCTGAGTCTCTGACTACATGAGAGTCCTTTCAAGGATGTAAATCATTTAACTAATACCGTGGATGAGGAAAATTGAGCATCACGGATCAACCTGTAATAATTTGTTGAGATTTGTTTGCATCTTTTTCAACAAACAAAAGTTCATTTAACAATAAAGCCGACACAAAGCGCAGCCTTGTAACCAGCAAAACACCATCTGAGGAGCCTAAATGTTGATAGGAACAAAATAAGCAAAAGAGTCCTGAACAACAAAGAAATCATTTTCCATTTCTTTCGACTACTTTATCAAATTTATTGTAACAAAATCTACTTTATTTTCCTGGAGTTCATTCTCTGGGAATTTCGAAATTATTCAGCAGAGTTCTTGTAATCTACTTATTTTATGAACTCATTGAAATCATGTAAAGACAACTCTTATTCAAGAGAGTCTTGCTAACCACTGCCCACTAGGTGGTTGATAATATGCATATAATGCCAAACGAGTTTGAACTTATTACACATCTCACAGATATCAAGACACTTTAAAGGATATCGATACACTTTTTTTAGATATCGATGACGCTTTCATATTATCTACCGCCGTAAGGGCTGTGCTTAGCATTTTCCTATTTAATATGGCTATTAGAAAACATAAATAACTCGCAGCATTCACCGAAAGATGCAAAGCAAGCTCCAAATCCTCAATAGAGCTGTGCAATGCTCTCTCCAAATACATGACAACACCCAATTGACTAGCACTCAATGCCTAAAGGAGTAGCATTCCAAATCTCCAAAACCTCCACACCCAGCCGACTCACCTCCATATCTTCAAAGGGTAGTATAACATAAGAGTAGAAGGCCCAGGTATCATGTCTCAAGGCTCATACCATCTGTTTTCAATGTTCCAAAAGAAAAGATAATATTGCAATCAAGATATAATTAATTCAAATCCTGGATTGGCACCAGCCGGGGCAGGTTGGAATTCTTGTGCCATTTTCTACTGCTTTATTTGATGCACTTTGTTTGCTGCTTATTATGGTTAATGCAATTTTTAGCTTGCTACTGTTTCAAAAAAAGAAAAAAAAAACTGTTCAAAATTTTAAGCTTGCTATCAAGGCACCACAATACTAACCAAGAAAAATTCAAATAGTTTTATACCAACCAACGCGTTGAAACCTTGATCGCTTGAGGTCTCTATGTTATAATTATTGGAAGTTATATTCTACAAGAACATGTTTGTTTTAGCATCAGAGTGTGCTTAGTTCACCAAACTCAATTCCTAGAAAGTTGAACACACGGAAAGATTCAATGGCTAATGAGTAATGCTTTACATCAAAATGATAATGCAAAGACTTGATATTCAGAGAGAGCTTGCAAGTTGCAGAGCTAAAGCTAGAGGATAGACTACCTTTTTTTTCTCCCCCACATCTATAGTGCCAATTTATTACAACTATCTGATAAAAGGACAGAAGGCAAGTAACACTACTCAATTTCTTCCACAAAGCTCATACAACAAAATCATTCAACCACAGTAGTTCTTAGTTCTTACAAAGAAAAAAAATAAAAATAAATTGATGGTTAAAAGAAATTCAAGATTACCTGGGATAGTAATCTGCAGCCAATTTTTCCAATTTTGGCTTCAAATATACACATTTCCTGCACCAGCTTGCCATCCTACAAACACAAGTAACAAAACATTACAAATCAGCAGAACTCAATTCAATATCACTTCCCAAAATAACCTTCGATTTTTACAAATAAACTCCAATGTATAAAAATGTATACAACCAAATGTACATAATTCATACATGCACAAATGCATCTATTAGATTGTTGACCACTAACTCATCTAAAAGCTTAAGATGTTTGGAGAGAGGATAAGAGGATGTACAGAATTCATACATGCACAAATGCATCTATTAGATTGTTGTCCACTAACTCATCTAAAAGCTGAAGCTGTTTGGAGAGAGGATAAGAGGATAACTTCATTGTTTAGTGATATCTAAAAGCATGGGTTGTTTGGAAAGAGGGGTAGCTTTGTTTTAATCTTGTTAACACACTTCCTAAAGGTCTGACAAGCTTAAGAGGGTCAAATATCTATAACGATTTAAAATATCAGGCAGTGAGGTTCAAACATAAGATCTATCCTTCCTCTACTATCATGTCAGAGTTGTCGACCACCAAGTCATCTAAAGCTTAAAATGTTAAAGATAGTGGCAACTTTGTTATAAATATCGTAATGGCAGTAATGTAAACATACTCATACTAGAATAAGACTCAACTTTGGATAAATCTAATCCGATTACTGAAACCATGA
Organism: Vaccinium myrtillus; assembly: GCA_016920895.1. Taxonomy (NCBI): domain Eukaryota; kingdom Viridiplantae; phylum Streptophyta; class Magnoliopsida; order Ericales; family Ericaceae; genus Vaccinium; species Vaccinium myrtillus. The sequence goes on along the minus strand of CM029280.1, from coordinate 16,582,387 downwards.
TGCTAAATTTGTGCATCATGAATAATAGCGAGAAGCTGATTCAAATGAGTAATCCCGAGATCAATTTGACGACACGTTTGAAACATTAGCAAACATTTTACAGAAGGAAATAACAAACCTATGCCCCACAAAAAGACAGCCCCTACCCCGTCATATTCTGAAACTGCAATTAGAGGTTTCCAATGGCAAGCTAAATGGCATGTTGTTGCTAAAACTGATTCCAATAGCTAGATTTAAGGTTAACTGTTATCATGTATGTGTCCATTCTCTAATCAGGATTGGGACTATTTGTTGGGCTAGAACAATGTTCATAGGAGTATGCTTGGTCTAGCTGATGAAAGAACTTGGGGGTGTTCTCATAAGGCAGGTAAATCCTTGGAGCATATTGTATGTATGTTTGCAAGAGGCAAGAGGTTTGCATGGTCTCTTGGAGGAGCATCAAGAAGAGTGATTCTATAGGTTGCTTGCCATCAGCTGGAGGGTTCCATTCACAATTTTTTCTCCATGGGTTTTGTGTTGCAGCTAATTCTTGTATTTTCAGTTTCTTGTACAGGTATGTGTAATCAGTTTTTATATTGCTCTGTATTGGATTAGGCATTTTGTTCCCTTTGTTTGAGCTTAATAAAAATCACAGATTGCCACACCAAAAAAATTGGATCTCTTTTTTTTTTTTAATTATTATTGGAGCTGCTATAATTTGGCAATATATATTATAAATTGCAGCCCACTGGAGTTGGTCTTTAAGCAAATTCAAAGAACCCAATTGCTATAACCTAAGAACTGAACCAAAAGACTTACAAAATTGAACCAAAAACCCATTTACGTACCACAAAATCACAACCGGTTCATCGAGCCGTTGTGCCTCGGAGACAACCTGATCGAACTGGCTCTCGCTCGTAATCGGTTCTAAATCAACCGAAACCGGCGAAGAGTCAAGACCCTGATCCGACCCTTCTTCGCTGTGACTATTCAATGCTTTAATACGCAAACCAATCACACGTATCTTACTCGAACGTAAACCACCATCAATCACAGAAGAAGCTGGATTTGAGAAGTGTCGGTAGAACCCAGAAAGATCAAATGAAAAGCGCAAGGGTTTGCTTTGATGTAGAGGATTGAAAGCCGGAGAGATACGCATAGGATGAAGCATTGGTTCATGTAGGTATATGTCCATGTATAATTTTTGTGTGAATTTTGAACTTTGGAAAACAGTACTAATTTGCAAAGGACGGATCCCCAAGTACTACTTGTGTTAATAAGTCCTCTTGGAAAGTTCAAAGGCTTCAAGGTTTGGCCAAATTCACTTAAACCTTTCTCCTTCTTCTTCTTCTTCTTTTTTTTTTGGGTAAAAATAGCAAAAACTTATTTCCAACGGTATACCAATTTCTCTACCTAAAACGGGGTTTTGCACGTTTTTCTACCTCGTTTTGGGAAAATAAAACTAAAACTTCTAAGGTTTGACCAAATTCTACTAAAACCTTTCTCCTTCTTCTTCTTCTTCTTTTTTTTTTTGGGTAAAAAAAAAGCAAAAACTTATTTCCAACGGTGAGTACTCTACCTAAAACGGGGTTTTGCACGTTTTTCTACCTCGTTTTGGGAAAATCTAAGCCTTGACTCAATTTCTCTACCTCTTTTTTTTTAGGCAAATCTAAGAACATCTCCACCCCTTACTCAAATTTTTACTCAAATTTGAGTAAAAATTTGAGTAAAAACTTGATTTGGTATGGAGCACTCCAATGGAAAAAGAAAATCTAGGCATAAATTTGAGTAAAAGTCTTATTAATGTCATTGTTGTAAATTTGAGGGGAGAAAATAGCCTTCAAAATTTGATGTTACATTTGGCTCTCACCAAATTTGGTGAAGAATTTGAGTAATATCAAATTTGGTGAAGGATTTGAGTAATATCAAATTTGAGTAATATCCATTCTTTACAATGTTGCCATTGTAAGCTTTATTTTTACTTATTTTTAGTAACAATGAGGTTTTTCCATTGGAGATCCCATACCCAAAATGAGTTTTTACTCAAATTTGACTCCAATTTGGTAAAAAAAGGGTTAGGATAAGATATGCTATTAGGGCTGCAAATGATTCATCGGCTGTTTGCGAGCAACTCAAATTTTTAGCTCTGTTTGGAACATAGAGAGAAGGGGGAAAAAAGGAATTTTTTTTTCGTCGGTTGTTTGGTTTCTAGTTAAGGAAAAAGAAAAGAAATAAGAAAGGTATCTATTGAAGAAAAATTACAGAGAAGAAAAATTGGTGGATAAAATGGGAGAGAACACATCTAGAAAGGCTAGCTTTCCTTCTCTTTTACTTCTCTTGAAGCCAAACAAAAGAAAAACATTTTCCTCATTATTTTCTTTCATTTTCTCTCTACAATCAAACACGAGAGAGTAATCCACTTTCTTCACATTGTCCCTCTTTTTCTTTTCTCTTCTTTTCCTTTCCTTTCCACTAGAACCAAACAAACATTAGTCATGAAGATAAAATAAACAAGCTAAGTTCGATTTGAATAAAGACATATCTTAAAAGTGATTTTTACCTTTGTGACTTATTTTGTGAAGCTCAGTTACATTATAAAAGTTTTGCTCATTTGAAGAAGTTCGGTTGGTTTTTAGAGGCTTGTGAGTAAACAAATCGAGCTTGAACGCTTTGCTAATCAACGAGTAGAGCCTGAACTCGATTACTTGGGCTCAGGGGCGGCTGCACCTTATAGTATGGATGGTCACATGACCACCCAAAAAAAAAAAAACTTAGAATACATGTAGAAATTTTAGGTAACCCATTGTTGAACACCCTACCCAAACTAAATTGAACACCCAACCCTAATAAATTGAACATCTTGTCCAATGAAAAAGCCCAAGTATTGAACACTTTGGCCAATAAAAAAGCCCAAGTTCAATTCAAATTGAAACCCAGAAAACTAAAGCCCAAATAGATACAAGATTTTTTGAGCTTAAAGGGATTGGAGATCTTGTAGTAAAGTTGGTGGAAACAGATAAGCATGTCATATATAGATTGGTCTATTTTCTTGTGATATTTGTTGACTCTTCCTGTCTCCACTGCATCAGCTGGAAGAAGTTTTTCGGCAATGAAATACATAAAGAGCAATCTGCGCAATCGAATGAGAGATTAGTGGATGAATGATTGCTTGGTTACTTATATTGAGAGTGATGTATTGGATACCGTTGATAACGAGGCTATTATGCAACGGTTTCAAAGTATGAAAACTCGTCGAGGGCAATTGTAATATAGTTTATCCGTTGTTCTTTTTGGGTGGCATTGTCGATATAAATGGAATTTTTTTTTGTCTATATTTAGCTGTGGTTTATAGAGGTAGTAGAGCATAAGAATTTATGAACACTCTTAGAAAAATTCCTGAAGCCGCCACTGCTTGGGCTCAAGCTAGATCAGTTTTAAACGAGGCAAATTTAAACTTGTCAAATCTCAGCTCGACTTGGCACATTTGCAGCTTTGGTAAGGCCATCAGAGGGTTTGAGGAAGCGGGGTCAACATGTTAGTTGGAGACATACAATGTGGTGGTTTCGGTCCCCTTTAGGAATTAGGATAGCCAAACTTGGAACAACCAAGGGAATGACTTGTATTGGCGTGGGCTTATATTCAATTTTCAAAGGTAACGAGCTCCCAAAGTATATTAAAACGATATCTTCCAATTTATTGGACTTTCCAGAAGGGACAAATCGATATCTAATACATATATAAGACTGTTAACACTATTGATATTCAAGCCGATGAGATCGAAAAAGTGAACAATGTCAATCACTGAAATTTGTCTAAAAAAGTCCAAGAACAAGCCAGTCTAGACCGTCGAAGTATGAGGTTATTAGTTTGAGTTGGAGCATGTCACGCCCTCATTTTTACAAAACATAAATAAAGAAATTTTAACAATACATAAGTCAAATGATGAGATTTCCATAAATCCATCTCAAAAGGTTTCTATAAAATAAAGTACATCATTAGCCCATTGACTATCAAATATTTGGGCACATTTGCCCCAAAGGTGAAATCGAAGTAGTATCCCATAAGTTATTACAAATCCATATTAAAAAAAAGATAGTGAAAAACTAGAGTTACATTATCATCTCCCCAAAAGAAAATTTAATGCATAGAAGATGAATAAAATAACTTCATGCCATGTATGCTCATCATCCAAGTCATGCACTTCAAACCATGCACGATTAAAGCTGGGTACCTGAAAAGGGATAGGGTGAGCACACGCGCTCGTAGGAGAACTATTCTACTAACGCTAGGTGTATAAATATGATGCATGCACTTGGAGGCAAGATATATCCAAAGGATGTTCATGTGCAAGTCCAAGTCCAAGTCCAAGTATCCAAGTAAAAGAGAAGGGAATTTTGAAAGTTCCAAAGTACCAAAGTGACTACCAAGTATCCACCCACCATTTCATGTGTTCAAAGTAATATCAAGTGTCCAAAAAGATTTCAAGGTGTCCCAAAGTAGCCATTGATTCATTAGGTTTGTCAAAATCACCAATAAGTATAACACGTGTCCAAAATCATGTCCGAGTGTCCATTGTTACCAAAATATCATATGTAGCTCAGAACACTTACATTTCCAAGTACTCAACACCACCCAGGTTTCCATTTTTGTTTCACCAAAACTACCCAAGTTACTCACACAAATTCAAAACCAAGTTCACAAGTCGAGTTTTGACAAAACACCATAGATAGTCCAAAATCTCATTTCTCATTTCTTTCATTGAAGAAAAACCATCGTTTTCATTAGAACTAAGGATTAAATCCCTCTGCCGGATTCCATAGGCTCCGTGTGCCTCTGCCGGGTTCTGTGGGCTCCGCGTGCCCTTGCCGAATTCTGCAGGCCTCGCGTGCCTGTAAGGACCCGTGTAAAAAAAAAAAATCACTTTTTGGAGAAGTTTCGATTTGGCCGATAAAAAGTCCTGGTAATTGTTCCTTTGATTTTTCTAATCACAATGATATAATTGGAAGTTATTTTTGAGTAAGGCAAAGTCATCTTTCGCCCATTTTATTCGGAGAAAAATCTGTCGTTTTTCAGTTTTGTACTAAAAGTGGGGGGATGAGATTTTGATGTGATTAGAATTTTAAAATTTTAGAAATGCCATTGTTTCCAAATGGGGGGTACTTCCTTATTTTCATAAACCATTCTTTACTTTAATTTATTTATGAAAATAAGTATTGTGGTAACATATTATATACACAAGTGACATTTGGGTGTGAGGTGTAATTAGGGGATTATAATAAGTAGTGTGAGGCAAATTTGCAAAAAAATAAAATATCTCACTCTCCCTCTTTCCTCCCCCGATCGGCTCCCTCTCCCTCTCTCCTCTCCTCCATTTTTGCACACTTCAAGCTCAAAACTCTCTCTCCCCACTCAACCTCTTCAAGAACCAAGGCCATATTCACGTTCTACGCACCGTGGGGGAGCTTGGGTCACCTTGGATTCGCACCGGGAGCACATAATTCGGGATTTGGAATTTTCTACATCTAGGGTTTCACTCATCTTCATTTTTCAAGCAAACCCTTGAGGTAGGGGAACAATGTCTACTCTCTCTAGTTATATGCTTATGATTTGTTGCATATACTTGATTTTTTACCTCAATTTCCATGAATTTCATGTTTTCCCCAATTTGTGTGGGTTTTCCCACTTTGATTATTTGATCTATGAATTTGTTTGTTGATTGGTGAAATTGGGAGTGAAATTGACCTCCCTCCATATTTAATTGTTGCCTAGCATTTCCAATTTGAGCCTAAACTATCTCTATTGTGATTGGGTTGAAATTCCACACCCTAAAGGTGAAAATCTGCACAGTTTACTGCTCATAGCTGCTGCCTCTGTAATTTCCAGCCACTGCCCCTGTTTTTGGGGTGGCTCTCGGTCACCATTTGATGTCCGTTTGGTCCCCGATCGCTTATTCCTTCATAAAATTGACTTTTGGCATCACTTGCGACCATGTTTTGACTTGAGAACTTTGGTTTTATAAACAAATATGTCATTTTACGTCACATGAAAGTTTGATGGTTTTTAGAAAGCGTGGGTGGGTGTGTGCGTAGCCGTTTTTATTGAAAGATGTGGAATAACGAAATGAAATTTGGAAAACGGACTTGTTGTGAAAGTTTTAATGAAATGTTTGGGATAATGAGGTGTTTTTAAACCGATACCATAATTGGTAAATTTTTTGATAAAGGCACGCGGGGCCTATGGGACCCGGCAGAGGCACGTGGGGCCTACGAAACCTGGCAGAGGCACGCAGGGCCTATGGAACCCGACAGAGGGATTAAATCCCTAGTACTAAATAAACATGATGATTTTTCTTCAATGAAAGAAATGAGAAATGAAGTTTTGGACTATCCTTAAAGTTTTGTCGAAACTCGTTTTGTAAACTTGATTTTGACCTGTGTGATGAACTTGGAAATGGATATTTGGGTTATGTTTTGGACACTTAGAAAGGACTTTTGAAAACATGAGTTGTGAGTGGATACTTAGAAATCACTTGTGTACGTTGAAACTTTCTAAATTCTTCCTCCATGACTTGGATATTTGGACTCGCACATGAATATTCATTTGACATATACCTAGCGTTAGTAGAATAGTTCTCCTACGAGCAAGTGTGCTCACCCCTATCATTTTCAGGTACCCAGCTTTGATCGTGCATGGTTTGGAATGCATGACTTGGATGATGAGCATACATGGCATGGAGTTATTTTATTCATCTTCTACGCATTAAACTTTCTTTTGGGGAGATGTTAATGTAACTCTAATTTCTTTTACCATCTTCTGACTTTGGATTTGTAATAACTTATGGGATATTATTTCGACTTCACCTTGGGGGCAAGGGTGCCCAAATATTTTAATCACAGGATGTTATTTGACTTCACCTTTGGGTCAATGGTGCCCAAACTTTATTATTTGATTACACCTTTGGGGCAAGAGTGCCCAAACTTTATTATTTGATTACACCTTTGGGGCAAGGGTGCCCAAACATTTGATAGCCGTTGGGCTAAGGATGTATTCTAATTATGGAAATCTTTATCTTTTAACTTACTTATTGTTTGAGATATCTTTATTTATGTTTTGAAAAAAACTGAGGGCGTGACAGTGCCTCTGCCGAGTTCTGTGGGCCTCGCGTGCCTCGGCCGGGTTCTGTAGGCCCCGCATGCATTTGTCGAGTTTTGTAGGCCTCGCGTGCCTCTGCCGGGTTCTGTAGGCTCCGCGTGCCTTTACAAAAAAGAATTTACCAAATGATGGCATTGGTTTTAAGCAACTCATTTTCCAAACATTCTATCCAAATTCCATGACAAGTCCATTTTTTTCAAAGTTCATTTCACCATTTCACATCTTTCGATAAAAAGGGGTTATGCACAAACCCACACACGCTTTCTAAAAACCTTCAAACTTTCATGTGACGTAAGATGACATATTTGTTTATAAAACCATAGTCCTCGAGTCAAAACATGGGTGAAAATGATGCCAAAGGTCGATTATATGCAGTATTGAGCAATCGGGGACCAAACGGACATCAAAGGGTGACCGAAAACCACCCCAAAAATAGGGGCAGTGGCTGGAAATTACAGAGGCAGCAATATATGAACAGTAACAATGCAGATTTTCACCCTTAGGGTGTGGAATTTTAACCCGATCACAAATGAGATAACTTAGGTTCCTATTAGAGATGCTAGGTAACAATTAAACATGGAGGGAGGTCAATTTAACTCCCAATTTCACCAAACAACAAGTAATTACATAGATCAAAGAATCGAAGTGGGAAAAACCCACACAATTGGGGAAAACATGAATTTCAATGAAATTGAGGCTAAGAACCAAGTATATGCAACAAATCACAAGCATACAACTAGAGAGAGTAGAAATTGTTCCCCTACCTCAAGGATTTGCTTGAAAATGGTGGAGAAATGAAACCCTAGGTGTAGAACACCCTAAATCCCGAAATGTGAGCTTCCGGTGCGAATCCAAGGTAAACCGAGCTCCCCACGACGCGTAGAACGTGAAAATAGCCTTGGTTCTTGAAGTGGTTGAGTGAGGAGGGAGAGATTTGAGCTTGGTGGAGCAAAAATGGTGGAGAGGGAGGAGAGAGAGGGAGCCGACGGGTTGGGGGAGGGAGGGAGAGAGTGTTTTGTTCTTTTTATTACAAACTTCCCCCACACTTCTAATATAACTCTCTAATTACACCTCACACCCAAATGTCACTTGTGTATATAATATGTGACCCCACCACTTATTTTCATAAACCAAACTTTACTTTAATTTATTTATGAAAATAAGAAAGTACCCCCCATTTGGAAACAATGGCATTTCTAAATTTTTTAAATTATAATCATATCAAAATCTCATCCCCCCACTTTTAGTACAAAACCGAAAAACGGCACATTTTTCTCCGAAGAAAATGAGTGAAAGATGACTTTGCTTTACTAAAAAATAACTTCCGATTATACCGTTGTGATTAGAAAAATCCAATGAACAATTACCGGGACTTTTTATCGGCCAAATCAAAACTTCTCCAAAAAGTGATTTTTCATACGGGTCCTTACAGAGCAACATTAATGATGTATAATACCAATTTTTATTGTATCGTCAAAGAAATTGTTGTCCCAAAACAAAAAATCAAGGTTATGTTCTCACCATCATCACCAACACATCCACCACCCAGTGCAACATCCGCCAAGGGATAGCTATTTCTATAGGGATTACAGAAGGAAAATGTGAGCTATTGGATGATGATGACCCTAATCGTCCGTTGAGGGGGTGGATGGCTATAAAAGGGAAAGAATTAGTCATTTAGGGATTGCACATTTGGAAGCACACTTGATGTGCACTTTGAGCCGAATTGGAGCCTTCCTGGAATGGTAATAAATTGAGGCAAAGTCGTGCGAGTAAGAACTATTCAAGTTCTTGTACGTCTATCACTGTAACGGAACCAGGGTGGGTGCGGTGCACTACGGGCCGTTCGATGTCCGGATGGACAACCCAGATTTGATTGCCCTGTGCACGCCAATGAATAGATAGGATGCAAAGGAGCAGAGATCAAAATCTGGGCCATCCATCTGGGCATTGGAAGGCCTGTAGTGCACCGCACCCCCCAAATTCGTAACGGATGTCTATCAATCTCTAAACAATATCCAGCAAGGAGATCGATCTCTATACAACATCCAGCAGTGAGTGTATCAAATAGTGGTGAAGAAAACCGAAGAGAGAAATTAAAGAACTTCAGCATGTAGTGTACTTAACCATTCACTGGGTGGGGAAGAAATAATTATAAGAAGTCTGCAAAATCCTAAAGTGATCATTTCTTTACTTGGAAACCATTTCAACTCAAATTTTTGATAATTTCAGAGACCGATGAGTAGGTTCCAAAGATCGACGATATCACACCTACTACAATAATCAATATGCACAGCGATCCCTGCCAAAGAAAATGCAGAAGAGAAAAAATAATCAGGAGAAATTATTTAGTTTTATCCAATAACCAACTGCAATTGCTTTTACCTGAAGTCGAGTTATTTTCCCCCTCACGATGCTCATAAAACAGGCACAAGGAAGTATCAAGGTCTGCATGCAGTTGGAAATTAAGTCAGTAACCTTTTTTGAACTTGATTCGTTGGAAACAGAAAAAAAGAAGAGTTCATAGACTCCATAAAAAGATAGGATGCGGTCACAAGGAGAAGCATTTTGATTTGTGATATGGACAATACTCTATATTCATAGTCCTGTCCAGAAACCACCTTGCAAGTGAAATTTATGGTACAGGCAAGACCCGCGATGCAAAAATTTGAGTCCACACTACGCGTTTTGTTTTCGAGGAGGAAAGATTTTACGGTTACAGGTGAATAAGTGGCAGTAAAACACGCAAAGACTTACCACTAGCATTGTGAGTAACGATCCAATGAATGCCATCACCAAGCCTGTCAAATGAGAGAGAGATCAAGATGATTCAGAGTAGGAACATCATAGCTGGGAAAAACAATCCGCGTTTGAAGTTACGCAGGTTACTCAATTGACATGGCATAACATTTTACAATCCAATTGTGATCGATCATGTGCTAAAAATAGGAGCCGTGGTTTTGATTTGGTTGACCGCTTAGCACCTGAGCTTAGCCACATGCTATAACAATTTTGAAAGGATGAAAACTTACCAAAGAAGGGGATGGTGAGGCTGACAACCAAGGTAGAAATCACCAGAGCTGTTCTAATGAGGATTGAATAGATGTGAGATTTGAGATGGTTTGATGGTATCAATTCCTCTAGACTCATTGCTACTGGAGTCATGGTCAATGCATACGTACTCTTAGTTCAGGAAAACAAAGGGAAAGTTCTTGAATAGACTCTGAAATTTCAGTGAATTTTTCACTTAAACCATCGGAAATAATTTTGATTCTTATGTCCAATTATTCTGAAGAGTTTCCTTAATAAAGGGAAAAAAATGTACTTCCTCAAAAAGGATTTCGGAACTCTATTGTAGAAAGGATATTTGGTAAATGGGTTAACTACCTGCAAAAGAAAAAGCAGGAGGAAACAAGTTATCAGCACCAGTTTTCAATATCATTAATGTTGGAAACGACTGTATATACACGTATATACGTATATATTATATGTATAACTCAACCGTAAACAAGACAAAATATTCAAGTTTCGTAATATTTGTCACTTTTAACTTGTAGGGAAATAAGCTCAATATAACATTTCATGCATAATATGATTTTTTTTTTTTGGTTTGCATAGATGAACCGTTTTAAGTCGAAAACATATCCTAATCCTATCCTTTCCTAAGTATGGAGTGTCTATCTTTTGTCAAAAGACCCATTACACACGTATTAGATATTAGAGCCCCAACTGATATTCTGTAACAACATTGTGGCCCCCACGTTGTCAAAACCATGGCTTAACATCATTTTAACCTTCCGATGTGTGTGCCATCAAATGACTATGGACACATCTGTTTCATTTTGTGTGTCCGCGCATCTATATCTATAGCAGTACTCTTTCACAGTTTCACTCGATAAGAAACACTATAAGAGGAAACCAAAAACAAAAGTTACCGTAGTCCAGACAGCAATTTTGGAGGCAACCAAATTCTGGGGCATGTTAAGTGTGAACTGAGAGAGCGTTGATTCTCCAAACATCATGTATCCCATCACTGCCACTCCAGCATACAACAGAGTACATATACCAAAACTGCATCCGGAATACGATTTCAATGAACAAAAGAATTACTGAAACTCCATAAGATTTCATATATATATTTGAAATTTCAAAGAATTACTGACCCTCAAACTCCGTAATTGAAAGAAAATTCCAAGGCTACCAAGGCCATAAGTATGAGTTTCTCATATTGCACAAAATTGGTATTCTCATAATAAGCTTAGTGATAATGAACTTCAAATAATTTGGGACAATTTGTGTCATCAACAACTCTATGCAACAAAAACGGGAGGTCTTCTGGCGAAACTTTTCGTGAGAAATATTCTGTATATTGCACAAAACAAGTGGTAGCTGCTACGAAAATATCAAGTACTGCAACAAAACTTTTTGTTGCTATTCAAAGCATGTCATTGCGACATCTGGTTGTCACAATAATTTTAGACTTCGCGCAATGACTCTTGAGTATTTGTCATAGTAATAAACTTACGATTGTAGAGTTATTATGGTGGAAGGGCAAACTGCAATAACATTATGTTAACAACGAAAAACAGAAACATAATTATTGAGGTGCATAGTACTTGACCTAGTCAAGAGGACAGCAGGGTACTGGTTTGGCTTTTCCATTGATGTGTAGATATTGGGAAAGACGGCATGTCCCGAGTAGCAGTAGCCGTAGAGACCAATGGCAACAGGAAGGGTGGTGAGGTTCAGTGTTGTCCCTTTGCTTTGTTCAAAGCTAATTTTGTCCACCAAGCCAACCCAGAACAAGCAAATGACTACCAGTATCGAGGCGATTACTCCACCCGCTGAAAGTAAAGGAAGCACAAACTCAGCATTCCTCGTGATGGATAGAGATGGATGAATGTGGAAAAAAAGCTAGAATTTCAATAGGAGCTGATATCGTACTTTGTTCGTTTACAGTAGTCTATGTAACGCGACTGCAGGAACATTGATGCACTTACCGGAGATGTAACTAAGGACACTGAGGTCTCGAAGCCAAACAGTAGGAAGAACAGCTATGACGGTCAGAAATGCAAACAGTTGATGCGAATTCAATTCATACGCGCCCAAATTTAAGTGTGCGTTTGGAAATAGAGCCGATAAGTTATCACTCTCCAAAATAATATGCTCAACACAACAAGCCTGCAGATTATTTGTGTTACCAGTAGTCCAAAACTCCAAAGATTTCTTACAATTTTTAAGAAGGCTAGTACCAGTAGAAATATAAGAGAGAACCAGATATAACTTACATACAATTCGGCGTAAAGAATTATCTGCAACCACCAATAAGAAAACAAATCAAAACCATATGATTAGTGACAGGACATGTTATAGACTTGCAGTTTATCTAATTTACTACTTTTGTTTACCGAAATAAAGTGACCATTCTCTCGAAATTTTCAGGGAGATTTACATAGAGGCAATAGATTTTTTAAATCCATCGTTTGAGGACAATAATTTTTTTTTTTTGTTTGCTTAGGGCCAACACCACGAAAATCCTCGACCAACACCTCCCGCGACACTATCAACAAACACCACGCCATTACCATCATGACACAGAAATGTTACAAAACTAAACGACGTTCGTTGTCAACAGTATAATATTTCAAATTCGGTATAATTTTCAGCATTAGAGTTGGTGAAAAGTTTCAATTCAGAGGTAAAACTTCACTATAGACCGCATTGTAAAAGTTAGAAGAAGCACAAAAATGTGGTACAAAGACATACGGAGATTGCTAAACGTCCGGCAGTACCAAAGGCTGCCTGGCCGATGTCCGGGTAAGTCTCAAGCCCAGGTTGGCTGTCCAAGCAGTAACGCAAGAGGAGTCCAGTGTAGTAAGAAAGGGCTGCGAAAATGAACAGAATAGACATCCCAACCCATCCACCTTCTTTAACAGCATAAGGAGTAGAAAGTATTCCCACTCCACATAGAACATTCATTCCTGTCACAATAAGGTTACATTTATTTTAACTTTTTTTCAACTTTGATTGGTATTTCCAATGGAAATGACTACGTAAACGCACCGTTTAGCACAGCTTGGCCATACGAGCTCTGTCGAGAAGCAGGAACTTCGTGTGAGTCAGCTTTGGTGGATTTCTTCGCGGAAGCCTTTGTTGGTGGAATAGGAGGAAGGAGAGAGTGTGAGCTACGCCTTCGTTGCGGTTGTTGCTCGTCCGCTAATGTTGGCAACAGAGGTTTGGCCGCGGACGGGAATATTTCAGGAGTGTGTCTCCTCTTCAGTGATGAGGAAAGAATTGAACCGCTTATTCTTGACAGTGTAGGAGTGCCAAGAAATGTGATACTTGGGGATGGTACACTACTATAAAGATCAATTGATTGCCTGAAATTTTAGCTAGAAAAAAATGAGTTCTTGGCACTGCATGGAGAATCGAACACGTTATCGTGTATTTCAGCATGTATACGAGCATCTCCAACCCACTAGTCATTTATGGCCCGTTAACTCAAATTACAAGTCCATATGCCTTTTTCAAAAGTTTTTTTTTTTTTCTACTTGAATACTAACGGCAGATGAAATTGCAACGCAAATAAGATTATGTGGTCAATATTTTTGAAACCAAAACTATACGAACTGAATTAAAATACTGCATCTAAAAAGTCGCGACACATATTTCAATTTTCCAAAAGTGCCATCATTAGAAGAAAAAAAAATCAAAATAAAAAACAAATATTAGTCGGAATGCACATAAATCAGCCGAGACGCTCGAGTTTACAACAAAGGTACCATCATTCAAATTAAACATCCGACCAAATGATCGTGCTCTGCCCGCGATAGAGGCTTCAAACAAATTAAAGCATTGATATTGTGCCAGACTAATTGATAATCAGAAAATTAGACTCAAAAGAGAACTGCAAAGCTGTTGAAAAAAATGAAAATTAAAGAAAATGAAGCTGTCTTCAATTCAGGAAAATAACCAGAACCGTTTATTATTGAAACCTCCCAAAGAAACAAAGGTTTCAGATTGCAGCTCTCCTTTGGGAGGTTTCACGTGAATCCTCTGAGTTCAAATTTTTTTGGATGTGTAAATTTTGTACACTAATATAAAGGGTCACTAGAACTCTTTGTAATTTTGTCACTGATTAATGAAAATCCTAGAGTCGCCTGGAGTAATTAAGAAACACAGAATACAGAGGAAAAAAGAATACATGAACTGGGCAGAGCAAAACAGAGAAAACAGAAGAAAGGGTAGAGAGAGACCTGTAAGATTGAGGCCATTTGGTGTTGAGAGAATTGGGTTTGCTGTGTTGTTGGATTTGATCGTTCGAATAATCGTTGGAAGAATCCGAAATGTTCCCATCTTGTTCTTCCTTACTAAATTCATTTTCCTGATCATCTTCATCTTCGCTCTCAATGTATAAACTCTGTTCCGAAACAGAGCTTTTCATTTTCCCTACTCTCTCTCTCTCTCTCTCTGGGGGTACCGGAAACTGTCTGATACTAACCCATCAACCAAATAAAGGAAGGAAGCAGAATTTCACTTTCATTGTTTCTTCCTTCCTTCTTCTTCTTCTTCTTCTTCTCTCTCTCTCTCTCTCTCTCTCTCTCTCTCTCTCTCTTGTTTTTATTACAAAGTGGTAGGCAACGATGGAAAAGAAGAATTTTCATTAAAAAAATGTATACAGCATATCATGTAGCTTCTAAAGTAAATTACTACGAGTAAATTTATATGGCATTGTTTTGGTTTTTATTCAACAATGGTAACGCTCATGTGTGATTACTTTCTTCTAAGAACGAAAATGAGAAAAATTGATATGAGAATGTATAATTACTTTTTTTATTTACTAGATCAAATCCAAATTATTTTAGATTTTCAAAAATTTCATAACATATACTAATATATAAATAAATAACACTTTATATTGTTAGTTCAATTATACTGCCAATGGTGGAGGAGATTATAAGAATCAAAATGACTATGAAATTGGAAGCCACCCAAGGAGAGGTAACCAAGTTACTGTATTTTCCCTTTGGACTTGGCCCTACCTGATAATGGTAAGTTTCTCCTTTCGGAATTTGATAAGAAAATATATCTTTAACCGAAACCTTGATTCGGTTTTTGCATAATCAAAACCACTTGTTCTGTTCATGATTTGTTCTGTTCTATTGCTATAATAATTGCTCATTCATACTATATGAGCAAATCCAGTGGTGTTGCCAAAATGGCTTCATCATTTGCATCTTTGGGCCATTAATGGTGACATTTTTCCCAAAAATGGCAATGTTGTAGCAGTAGTGCAAAGCCATTTCTTGGGCTTTTTTTTATTTTTTTTATTTTAAATTTCCATTTTTATTGATCCCATTTTCAACTAACTTCCATCAAATATTTGGTTAGTTTCTAAGGGGCTTCTAAGTTTGGTTATTCCAATGTGAGCACTTTTTTTAATGAACATTACTAACCTTAGCAACCTTTTGGTTTTGGTTAGGCCAATGTGGATGCTCTAAGGGGTTGCTAAGTTTGGTTATTCTAATATGAACACTTTTTTTAACAAACATTGCTAACCTTAGCAACCTTTTAGTTTTGGTTAGTGCTTGACCGAAATCCTATACCTAATTTACTGGGTTGCCCCAAGCGTAGGGCGGAGACCGGTGTAGCATAATACCCGGTAAGACCGGAATCGAATCCACAGAGAAGGTGGAGAGTGCTTACTAAAAACTCGGGTTGCTAAGTGTAACACGGCTCTTAGGTAGCCACCCTTTATGGTTTGATTGGTGAATTAGCTAAACTAAGAGAAAAACTGGTTTGATTAAACTGTTTAAAAGAAGATACGGTCGTAGGGTTCATAACACCAGTGACCAGGCCCAGACAGTTCCGCTCCGGTTGGTGTTCTAAAAACGTTTGATTTTAGAGAGAAAAAGGTACCCCGAAAGATGCGAATCCTCGTGGTCACCGTTTACCCATGTACATCGAAGAACAAGTTTTGGTCCCCCGTTCCCCGCGTTACATGGGCTCCGACAATGCCCTGATACGTCTGACGGAAGCTCTTTAATAACCTAAAATTGCTTTTTCCTTTGTTAATTAAGAAAATAGGAGCGGAACGAATCCAGCCCTGGTCACGGCGTGTTAATCACCCCGCGACCATACCTAATGAACTACTCACTCATATTGAACAGAACAGACAAGAAAATTCTGAAACAAAACATGCTATTAAACTTGAATATGAATTAAAATAAAGATTCAAATCTCAGAACACGGACAAACTCCCGCGAACTGAGATTAACGTAAATAAACAGAAACGTTACCGAAGCAATACTTGAATCTCCAATGAAACTGCAAAACTTCAATGAAAATAATCCCGGAAAGTAGAATCTCCAAAGGAAAAGTCGGCTCCTAATTGAAAGAAAACTAATGTACAGTTCGGAACCCTAATTCTACCTCAAAACGAGGTATTTATCCCTTCCCCGAAGTCAAACATGTGACAAAGTCAAACGGCCCATTTAGGGCACTCGGTATCGATACAGGCTTTTAGCCGTATCGATACCCAGACATTCTGTTCGCAGATGATGCCCACGGTATCGATACAGGACAATCCCTGTATCGATACCGAGCCTCCTAAATTGCTCCTCAGCTTGTTTGGTCGTCCTGGCTTGGGTCCCACCGGTTCTCAACATGCCCAATGCCTTGTGTTCACTTTACGTGCTTTTTCCGACCTGTTCCCTACAAAATAATCACAAACACCAAAAACAAAAGACAACACCGCATCAAGTGGAAAATGGAATAAATCGCGCCTCTAATGCGCTAATTCGCCCTACTTAGGCGCTTATATCTTGAGATATTGCGCGCCTATCAGTTAGGCCAATGTTGATACTCTTAGTGGTTTCGTTATGTTGGTGCATGCCGTATGCCTCCCAAAAGGGGGTGTGTACCAGAACATCTCACATTGATTGTTAATATATAAAGTGACTGTTCATTTATGAAACTATATCACAGAAGTGATTTCAATAATTTACCCTGGTAAAGTTAGTTTTATACTTTTTTATGGGCTTTTGATGAAATATAAATCAAATTTTAAGGATAAATGTGAATCATATTACTTTTACTCACATATAGTTAGCAGTTATTGTGAGCCATATTTCTTTTACTCACATATAGTTTGAAGTTTGTACGGGGAATAAATCCACGTATGGTTTACCTTCTTCCTTAGGAGATCAATCACGTGCTACTTCGTCAGAACCCCAATGCTGCAAAATGAACAACCAGTTAGAGTACCTTTGCCTCTCGTCAGCAAAGACTCTCCGATGCTTAAGTTAGGAAAGAGCTATTTACTAACTTAAGGCAAGAACATGGGTGTTTGGGCTCTGCCCTCTAGGTGTTCCAACTTTTGGTTGCATATTTTCTCCCCACTCGATGTAACCTTTGTTGAGTTTCCTTAATAAACTTTTGTTGCCGATCCAAAAAAAAAAAAAAAACTTAAGCCAAGAACACAATGCGTATAACAATGAGTTACAACGTACCTTTCGTTATGTGTTTGATGCTTTATTTATATGTGTAGGTTTACTTGTTGATCAGGGCTCCTCATAGCGCTAGTTTCCCTATTGATTTAGGAAATCCTTCCCAATGGGATCCGTCCCATTCGGTGTAAGGATTTGATATACACAAGACCTCTTCTTGTGATTGGATTCTTTCCATATTGGTCTTGTTTCCTATATGGCCGTGTTAGGACTCTATTCCATATTGCATCGCTTATCTCATATGGAATGTCCGCGTCAACCCCTTAAATTACGGGATTTGCTTCTTATTACGGAAGAGGTTATTCTGGATCCTTCTAGGACGATCCATTGCCTTATTCTTCCTAAGTTGGTTTGGCCGTTGTGCTATCTCGGCAAGGTTCTTGTAAGACCTTTCCTACATGTGTCGAGCTATTCCGAGCTCGGAGTTCTAGAATATGGCTCTGGCCATATTTGTGGCCTGACTTGCTCGACTGTGACCTGAGTCACCCTCTTGTGGCTGGTACCAAGCTAGTTTTCCCTCACGTGGTGCTTCTTTTATTACTTTGGCCTTATTCATGGCCTATCTTGTTCGGTTCAGGTTTAGGGCCCCCTTGCAAGGTCCCATAGTCCCAACGGACTGATTTACCCTCTCGTGGTGAATGTGCCAAGCACGTGCTTTGCTCGTGTGATTTGTTTTTACCCTCTCCAAAGTTACTGTGAATCATATTTATTTTTTGTGACAGTTGGACTTCAAAGAAAAACCCTATAGAGCTCTTCAACGATTTTTCACCAAGTACTCTCTCTCTCTCTCTCTTATCTTCATTTAGACCATTGGTCTAGTAAGTTGATTTTAAATCCATAAGGCACACCATATGGCCTAAAATGCATAAGCCAATGTACTTGTAGTAGCTAACATGGTTTCTTGCATATCACCCATGTAGACTTTCGATATTAGACGAGGTGTTACAATGTTCCCAAGAACAAAAGGAGGGAGGGTTTTAGTGGTTAGACGAGGTGTTACAATGTTTCGAAATAGAACTTTTTATTTTCCCAATTCTCTCTCTCTCTCTCTCTCTCTCTATCTGAAACTGTCTGATACTGTTTGGTTCTTTTACTTCTTTGTAATAGAAAATAATTGTGTGCGAGGGTGCCAGAGAGAGCCTTTAAATCTTCTCCCTCAGATTAATTTTGGAAAAACCAAATCTAATCAGATGATTGTGTTTTAATGGTTCAATTACCTCAATTAAGAAGATTTTTCTTTCAAAGTGAAGAAATACAAACCAATTCATTTAGGAAATTAAAGAACAATAAAGAAATAAGGTACTTTGATCGAAGTCGTCTTCAACTTCAAATAGAAAGACAACAAGAACTTCGAACACTTGATTGTTACAAGAACTACTATCATCTACTTCCTAAACTACTTCGAACTGAGTCGAATTCCTAAATCTACAATTCTAACTGCCAAAGAACAAACCAAGCATCATTTTGTTGTTTGTTGAAGAATTTTCCGGGGGCTTTTCACTCTTCAACTTCTTCTATTTATAGGCATTGGTTGTAATTTGAACTCCCCGCTTGATTTCTTGACTTCGAACTCCATCATTTCATTTCAAAAAGGCTAGTTTCTTCCCTCCAAAAGCATTTGAACTTAAATTGCTTCGATCTTCCTCCAGAAGTTTTTAAATTTGAACCTGCACGGTTACTCATTCAAATCATATTTTGCACATGATTAATTTCAAGGAATGACTACCTTGCACGATCTAATCCATGCGTTTCAACTGCCAATTACCTAAATCTGTATGTTTACACGTGTAATTCATGCCTTTTAGCAGTTGAAAATGTGGCTTCGAAGACAATTTCTTTATTTATTCTTTGGCTATAAATGCCAATAACTACCTTTCAAATTGGAAAATAATACGACATTGTATTGATTTTCTTATAAACTATTAATCCAGTGCTTTTCATAAACGACAAAGCCGCCAACGTTTGACATTCTGAATTACGTGTCAATTAATTACTGGATGTGTTAATTTTATATGTAAACAGATACTAAGCCATCAACCAAATAAAGGAGGGAAGCGGAATTTCACTTTTATTGTTTCTTCTCTCTCTCTCTCCCTCCCTCTCTTGTTTTTATTACAAGCGGTAGGCAACGACGGAAAGAAGAATTTTCATTAAAAAATGTATTCAGCATATCATGTAGCATTGTTTTGTTTTTTATTCAACAATGGTAACACTCATGTGTGATTACTTTTGTCTAGGAAAGGAAACGAGAAAAGTTGATATACTTTTGTTACTTACTAAATCAGATCCAAATTATTTAGATTTTCAAAGATTTCATAATATACTAGTGAAAAACCCATGCTATGCACGGGTGCATATGATTAAATACGAATCCAATTACACGCGGTTAAGTTATCTGTGGTATGCACAAAAAGAAAATTATAATTATAATTAGATCTTTTTAAATACCAGCTTAATCCAAGACACATGCAAATTTCAATCCGTGAACATCGGCTTAAATTCTAAGATGAACTGATGAACTCCTAAGGGTACCCATGATCTCCCGTATAAAACATACTGTTGACACCGGATTTTTCTCCACCCTATTTATCAAAATAAATCAATGACGTCAGGTCATCAGAAGTCAGAAACAACCTTACCGAGTAGAACACACGATTCTCGGTAAAGGTAAATCGGCATGGTACAAAGTACCGATGCCATGGTAAGTCAAATATCAATTTAAAGTATCAAATAATATCTAACATGTGCATGTTCATAGCTTAGATGATAAGCATGCCATTTCAGAGGGCCATAGCTCTCCCTCTTTTATTTTGACAGAAATTAGCTCCCGAAAGCTCATTTCTGGACCATTCGGCCAACTATATCTTCAGGACATCCAGTCGAGCATTGAAACCATTGGATGTACACATTTTCACATTTCAGAGTGATCAGTTCAGGCCACATTAAGATTAGAGGACGTTTGACCGTTGAACTATCACCCCACTATACCCCTTTACTTGGTAAAAATAGGCAAATAGGGCCAAAAGCCCCAGGTTTTGTCTGTACCACTCCAAATCTCGCCAAACTTCATATTTAAGCTTAACCTTATGAAAATAAGTCTCACGTTAAGTTTCAGGTGATTTCAAGCCTGTTTACTATTTCCGGGGACACTGCACTTCTCGAGACGGCCGATTCCATGATCATGGACATCAGGACCTAATTTTTAAAATCTAAACCATTAATAATTCATTTCTAACCATATTGAAGTTCCTTGTAAAACTCAATCGGACTTCGTTTGGTCATCCGATCACTTACTGCGCTCCAATTCAACCGAGAGCAGGACGATTGCATTCCTCTATCTTCGTAGCATAATTTGAAAAAACTGACGCCACCACAATGCTCAGAACACGTCCAAACCCTCGGGATGCCTCCCTGGACAATTTTGGACCACAGGACTGCACGCGAACATAATCGGGCTGGGATTGCACAGCGCAAAGCAGTGCAAATCCATAAGCACCTAATGAATAGGCGCCTAGGTTGGCGTGTCCAATGAGGGGCTGCTACATGGCAGGCACCCAATCTTTGGGAGCCTAAGCCTCCCCAAAATTTCTATTAATAGGACTCTTTGCCTTCAATTCGCAAGAGGCTGAAGCATTTTCCATCGCAAGTTGACTCAGAAATCACTAGCTTAGGCGATAACTCTGCCGGGTTTTCCAAGAAAGAACCTCAATAGCCAAAGTTGCGCCAAAGCTCTGCCGGATTCCATAGGAGGAATCTTGGGATATATATACTTCTGCGTAGCCTTGACCATCGGAGAAAACCGGCAGGGCTTCCGCGTAGCGCTGCCAGATTTTGTCCACAAATTTCATTGGTCATAATAGACCTAAACACCCTAGTCTATTGGTCATAATAGACCGCAACACCTAGGCCTGTCGTTACTCTATCCAAGCATCGACTCAGATCCTCTAGTCCTGTCGTTATTCTTTCCGAGTACCGGTGCAAATCTCCAGTCCTATCATTACTCTGTCCGAGTACCGACGTAAAATCAACCAGTCCTGCCGTTACTCTGTTTGACGTAAAATCAACCATTTTCTGTCAGAGGCTATAGCCAATTTTTCTAGACAATATTATTCAACGGAAATTCTGCCTGATTCTCTACCAAGGGTTCGATCCCGGAGTCTATAAGTAAATAAATTTCAAATACTAATAACTGCCTACTTATTTTCAACATGTAGTAGAAATATTTTAGAGTTGTGTTGGCTTGGCCACTCCCCATAGCCTGCGTCCAACTTCGGACGCCGTAATATCGTATATTTATACTCAATAATCTCTGTATGTCAATAAAATTCACAATAAAATAAACGTACACTATTGCAGTACGCCGCGACACTCTCGTTGAGGTTTGAGGCGAGGAATACCGAAAGACTGACACAAAAAAACGTACGCGCTGAAGGGTGCTGGTACTTCAAACGGGTCCATTGAGAGGTTCTACCACCATCTCTGGGTCTTTTTCGGTATCTTCTGAGATCGCTTACCTTGACATGACTAGCAATCCAAACAGTTCATACAAAACCCCAAAAATAAATGCATCGGGATTAATTCAATGAATTCAGTTATATTTTCATAAACCGGACTGAGGTCTGAACTACGGAGTGACCTGATTCCCCCAAGTTCGAGATACAGAGGCAGCCCGATGAGGGTTCGGTCACAACAAAAACATATATTTTCTCCCCACACGATAATATTATTATCGCATTGCTATTCATCCACCCATTTGACATCTGCCCGAGGGCACCCAGTTATGATGTCCGAGTTCCCGTGCAGGAGCGAATAGTTTTTTCTATATATATTTACGGTATTATTTATACTGTATTATGTGTGCACTTTCAAATAATGTCATGCATGCCAATGAGTCATAGGGTCCATATTACTTTGTTCCAGTTTCGCAATCAGCTTTTCTCCCAAATTACCAGAATACCCCTGTCAGTCTTTCTGGCCAAAATTCTCTAAGAGAGACACTTTAAAACTGCACTAGGGTCCGTTTCGAGTATCCTTCGGTCCTAGTGCTAGCTCCATGTCAAAATTACAAAAATACCCTTTCTGCACACCCAGAGTCAGTTCAGCATAAGGATTTGATCAGAAAGCTTCCCGAGGCCCGCTGACAATTATCCGAACACCCCAAATAAAATTTTACAAATTTTTACCAAAATACCCCTTGAACCTTGAATACCTATTTTCAGCCCGTGAACCCTCCTGGGGATAACCCGGGATCCGTCGGAGACCATTTTGCTAAACCACTGTTTAGAGTTACCACTTGGTTTAGGATAAACCAAGAAAAAGCCTGACCAGAGATTCTAGACATGGATTTGCAAACCAAGGGTACAATGAAGGGGAGGTGTTAGGCACTCCTCTTCGCCTAGCCACAAAGACTAGCCCGTACTCACTCAACATAAAGCTGTTAAATTATTTTAAAAGATTTAGCAAATAAACTGATTAATCTGCCATTAAATAGGTATGGGTGACGACAAAAAATAAAACACACAAGGATAGGGAGAGAGGATCACACAGTGTAGAAACATTAAATAAAGAACAAAATTAACTACTCTGTATGCATATCGATCTGCCGGCTGCCAAGTAGATATGTCGGCCGACAAAATCAACAATTGCAACAAATTGATTAATCGGCCGAAACAACAATGTGTTGGCCGATACTCCACATTCAACACCAGAAAAAGGAAAAACACAAACAAATTGATATGAACAGAGAGTTTAGAAAATATCAACAGAAGTAAGCCAAGCAATACGGATAGTCGAGAGACTGTCAAAATTTCCACCACGATATCTCAGTTGCTTGATTATACAATCAAGTCTTGATTTGTGTAGAACTCCTTTGGGGTTGAAAGTTTTGGTTGCTCTCTTGGTATTTTTTACTCACAAAATTACTAGACTCTCGAAATTGATGTATTGTTGATGCTAGGTTTGCAACCTAGGCTGTGTATTGAAGGTGATATGAAGAGTGTGTGTATAACATGGGAGGGAGATAGAAAATCTGATTTAAACTCATAGGGAGGGGTCATATTTTTAGGGATTTGAAGCTAGGGTTAGAGATAATTATGAGGGAATTAACTAAATTAAAAAATAGAGTTAATTTTCCATAAAAACTCTTCCTAATAATGTCCAGAACGTGCACAACAAGTTGGGCGACTGGATGAGAAGATTTAGGATGGAACCCAACAATCGCAAAAGCTTCTGATTCTCTGAGAGTTGATTTCGAGGATGAAAATATTGATTTCACGGCCGATACTTCTAGACAACACAGGAGGTCAACATCGCGGGCTCGCTCCGGGCTCTATTGAACTCCGATTTTGACACGGTTTGAACCGATAGAAAGCTTGCTAAACCTACTTTCCAACCCAATTGATTTGGATCAAAAAATAATTTGTAAAATTAAGTAGATTACGATTCTACCCTCAGTGGGTCGGAAAATGAATGATTTCAGTAAAACACTCACATCTCCCTCATTTTAAATCGGATTGGGACATATTATATATTGATAAAGAGAATTTTAAAAGTACTAAAAGATGGTGGAATCTAATCGTAAAAATAAGAAAGTTTGGTTTATCAAAAGTGGGCCGAAAGCAGACCAAACAATAATTTATTGGAGCCAACTAGGGCTAAAACACATTCAAGTGTGATGCGGCACTTCCCTCCCTAATTCTAAGGCATTTTTCATTCCTAAAGAGTTCCACATAGTTCAAAAGCATATCATTCCTCATCAAAGCCTAAATAATCAACTCGTCATCAGTATTCCATGGGCGGAGCTTAAAATATCTACCGCGCCAAATTAGGGTATCTACAACGCCACCACTTTACCACCATTATCATCTCCACAACTTTACTATCACCACCATCTCCACCACCACTACCACTAATACTATAGACACTACCATTACTCTACTACCATCACCACTATCACATATACTCTTCTGTCGCCTCCATCACCATCACCACCACAATCCCGCAACCACTTGTTGACACTCCACCACCATTACCACCATCAATCACGTCACTACCGCTCCGCCACTCCCACCACAACTACCACTGCCGCCATCCTGCAACCACTTTCACACTCCACCAACATTACCACCATCAATCACACCGCCACCACTCTGCCCCTCCCGCCAATACCACCACCACTAACACTCACGTCGCCGCCATTACCACCACCACCCACTACCACCACCATTGCCTCCACTACATCACCACCACCACCACCACTTCCATCATCACTCCGCCACTACCACTACCACTACCACCACGACGATGCCACCACTCCACTACTACCACCGCCACTACCATCAATACTATAGATACCATTACTCTGCCACTACCACAAACACTCTTCCGCCACAGACACTGCCACCACTCGCCACCACCACCGCCACAACTACTATCGCCACTGCCGCCACAACAACACCATTACCATCACTTTTTCACCATAACTACTCCCACCATCACTCCACCATCACCTCCCTCGTCCACTACCACCACCATTCCACCCTCCAACCACTAGATGCCACCACTCCACATCCACTACCACCTCTACCATTACACCACGAGCACTCCCACTGTTACTCCAATGCAAATGCTACAACTCCAATCAGTATTTCACCACCACCTTCCCCCCAACCACCACTCCACAACTCCATCCTTGAGCCTCCATAATCACCAATATCGCAAATACATGGTGACCATTAGTAAAAACTCCATCCTTGAGCCATCTTGTCAATATTGTGTATATTTTTTTATGTACATAACTATACTTTTTTCATTTATTGATTTGATTTTTGCAATCCAGTATGGATGCACTGAATTTGTTAAGTAGGAAAATCAGTGAATTTAATACTTTAGCTCCTTGTACACATCAAACAGCTTATTTTTCAGTGCATATCAAATAACTTATTAGCTTAACAAATTCAGCATTCAGTGTTCAATAGTTAATTCTCAATTTTCAATTTTCAGCTTTCAGCTTCTTCAAACAGCACCATACTCCTTATCTATATAGGCCCGCAGAGCGGCTACTAAGCCGTTACTTGATTATGGGATGAAATCATCCTACTAATATTCCCCCACTATTTCAAAATTCAAAAACTCCTTAATTCTAGGTATTACCCAGCCCAATCAATTAGAAATGAGAATTAATGTAAACCCTTCATTTTGAAATTCCATCCCATAGAATCCCTAATTTTTGGCTCCATATAACCAGATAGGAAAATAAATCCCCATTTCTTCAACCCTCCTAAAATAACGCCATCCTAAATTTCAAAATCAAGGTAATCAGATCAGATATATAAGGATCATCCGCACTCCTCCAAACATCCTAAAATGTCGACATCCTAGTCATTTGAAACAATTTTGATTTAGTTTTTGTGTATAATAGATACAAGTATATTAATATTCAAGTATTTTACCATGATTGTGGGAGACTTATATGAATATAATGGTATACGTAACATATGTGATTTGTTCATGGTAAATATACTCAAAATGAATGGTAAACGGTTATGGTAAAATTTGTTTGTTTACATGGTTAATTAGTTTTTCAAGAAAAATATGGTAAAAATTGAATCTTATAACAAAAAGAATATGGTAAACATTCTTTATTAACAATAAAAATATGGTAAAAGAGTTATCCAATAACACATAAATAATGGTAACAAAGAATGTCCCACCACTTTGAATTCCATCATGCCCTAAATTTTGGTGCAAACTTGCCTAAAACTTTGGAAACAAAATCATCCCTAATTTTGCAGAATTTTGAATGTCTATGTTTTTTGAAGTTTCTAGATTTTAGGAAAGAGAATCATTCAACATTCCTTGATTTTAGACAAGAGGATCAAAAGAAATTTTTTGGGAATCCATAAAAGAAGTAACTGACAAAATTTCAAAGATTCCTTATTCCATAAAAAGAAGGAACTATTTTCGGAAGTCCCTATTTCGTACTATATATATGCATATATATCAAGAAAGGATAATAATAGTAAATCACATTATAAGAGGATGAAAACGTGACTCATAAAGTAAGGGGGGTGAAAATCAACGTGGTATCCAAAAAATGGATGTATATTTAATCATTTTATAATGGGTATATTCATAGACTTTGATATTAAATTGCCTTCTACTTGTTCACAAATCAAGTAATGGAATTCTATCCAATGCTTTTCAAATGATAATCCCATTTTGAAGCCTTTCCAAATTCAAAAACTTCACCATGAATCAATGATAGATAATAGATTAACCATACAAATAGATGGGTTACAAATTCAAGCAAGATTTATAACAAATCTTTGATGTATATAATTAAGTCACATGCTTCTCCCAAAACTCTACATTACAAATCAATCAATTCATGCCAC
This sequence comes from Vaccinium myrtillus, assembly GCA_016920895.1. Lineage (NCBI taxonomy): Eukaryota > Viridiplantae > Streptophyta > Magnoliopsida > Ericales > Ericaceae > Vaccinium > Vaccinium myrtillus. The sequence continues at coordinate 16,555,353 of CM029280.1, read as the reverse complement.
TTGTTGCACACACGGCCCTTTTCACGAAAAATCAATCTGCAATAATATATAACTAGCATCAAATCCGTGCTATGCACAGGGCGAATCCAAGTCGCTCTGCCATTATATATAAGATTGGTAGATAGATATTCCCTTCAGTTATTGCTAGCAGTGACCCGTGCTATGCACGAAACTTGCATCGTGTAAAATGATTAGTATTATAATTTAGTCACGCCAAATTAAAGATTCGTAATCAATCCACCAAACCAACTAAAGCTCATCATACAAATCAATTAACATCAGCTTATTTATAGCTTTTGATGTATGAATATTCACGTAATCAAATCATGTGTTCATGAATTGTGTACCTATTATTGAATCCATTGAGTTAATTAATGTCTATGGTCTGACTTCGTGAAGAAATATTTCATTAGTTTTTTAAAAAGTAAACAATTTCAAAGGAAAAGTAATGGAGAGGCATATTTGTTTTTGTTTTTTTAAAAAAGAGGTGTCAAAATAACCCGTGCAATGAATGAGATTTTTGAAGTGGGCAATCAAAATTAATTGCGATGACTATACATATATGTTTTAAGGAGAGCATCCAACAAACAGATCCCTGTTACAACTGATTCAACATCATTTCGTATTTACAATGGATCCTACTATAAACTATGTAAAACTAAATTCAAAATATATGGAATGTTATCCAACATGTGAAAAAACAGCAATAAACGTGCTATCATCACCCATATGTTGCTCTCGTAAAGAATAAATTTGCACATAGGATTTACAAAACTGCGAAACTTTTGCGTTTCCTTGTAGGAGTATCTTTATCTATATGCCACATACTCACCTTTTTGAAAGAATTTTTTTGCAAAATACCCAAATATCATGCAATGAGGGAAAGTTGAAACATTAATTAGTGCTTGATTACTCCCAACGAAAAAATAAAACGTAGGAATAAAAGTTCAATTATAAAAAGTGAAGAACAACCTTCAAAGTGATATTTTTTTACTATATTTGATATAATTTTTACCATTCCGCGAACTCCAATAGAATTTATGAAACAGGTGTGCAAAAATAGAACTTTAATTTATTTTTATACTTTTTTTGCTTGTGTCTCCCTTTTCAATGGGATAGAAAAAATGATCATGATATCTATCTACAGATGATATAAGTCCATAATATATGGCAAGAATAAAAGAAAAGTTATTTTAATGAACCAATCAAAAAGTAAAACCATGAGAACTTGCCCTATAATACATGTAAAGCATCAAAATATATAAGCAAGTAATAGCATAAAGTAATACTTCTTTCTTCCTCGGTGTACCCTTGTCGAGTTTATTATTATAATATTTTATTTTGCAGATAAAAAAAAAGAGTAAAGTAATACTTACTTGGTCAAAAAATAAACGATAACAATATGGATGTATTTTCAAAGAAATTGACAAAACTCCAAATAAAGAGAAAAACTTGTAACTTTTGTCTTGAAGAATGTACATTTTATTTTGAGTCTCTGCTATAGGAAAAAAAAATTAAAAGAGATCATTGCCAAAGAAAGTGTGAAAGGTCAACATACCCAATATGAGAATCGTTCATTTCTCTTGCATATCATGGAACCTATAGTAACAGCAAGAATAACATTTGGCAATTGTCCCTACCGTAGTTCCTTCAACATATTTCGATTGAGTAAGATTGTTCACTACTTCGTCTGTAGATGATTAAGTCCCAAAGAAAACTAATACCTAACCGATCAATAACGAAATGAGACTACAAAGAAAACTACTAAATGTCCAGAAATTCTAGCAAGAAGATACAAATGAAATATATAAAGGCATTCAAAAATAAGATAGAGAAAATATATTAACATCTTAAAAAGGAGGTTGCATTAAGAATAGGATCAATAAACCTTCTTATGCAGTATCACTCTATTAATTGTCTGATTGTGCTTCGACGCATGGTTTTGCCAGTTGAGGATTAATATTAGAGCATCCATGGCCAATTGAATCCATTATTATTATACTCTTTAAAGATGAAGATCCTGCATTAGTATAAAGACAAAGAAAATCGAACCCTTGAAATTAGAAGAATTACCACATCAGATACTTTAAACAAAAAGAGAAAGAAACTATACATGTAGGAAATTTATGTAAGGGACTACATTTGAATAAAAATGTGCTAGTTCTAATTGTGGTATGATTTGACATGACTGATATATCATGCAAATATAATCATGATATATCATATATTTCCTTTGAAAAATGAAGAAATCATAGGTTTTAATTAGGAATACTTTTTTCAAACCATTTCATAATTATAAGCATCCTTTAAGAATCATGGAGAGATATGGAGAAAATAAAGATGATTTGCTCCCATTATGGAAAATAGGAAGATTTTACAGAATAACAAAATATCTAACACTTTGAAATTCAAAAAAAGATTGAGGGGATGTGAGAAAATTACGTCACATGATTCACTCAATTATCTTATATGACAAACCAATCCATTCGTGCCACTTGTTGCACACACGGCCCTTCTCCCGAAAACCCATCCTGCAATACTATATTAGATATTATTATTATTTGCATCGTGTTTTGCAAAACTCAGAACCGGCCCTGCTCGTGCCGCGCATAGCATGGATATTTTTCTAGTACTTTGGTGCCTGCAGACTAGGTACGTAAAGCAATGATCTTCTAATGTACCAAACAAACAAAACATGTGGCAGATTTTATTTTCAAGTTTTATTATGACGGGAAATCAAATGTTTCAATCAAAGGGAATATTTAATTAAAATAGCTTGCTGGCCAACCACATGAGATTATAATATTGCTAAGTTACAAACTTTACAGCACTCTAATCCAACACACTCTTCCACTTCTGGACAAATGCGCATAACGCATTGGGATGGACTCTCTTTAGATTCCCAGTGTCCACTATGTGGGGTGGTAATTAAACAAAACTGGTGATCATGTAATACAATATTCATCTTAATTAATTAAGCCTATTTTAGGCTTAGTAATCGTCAACCTTTTTTTGAGAAAATTTTGAGTGCGGATTGGGTAGGGACATATGGTGTCCGGCACCCAATCCGAGCCGTCTAAACATGTTTTGGACGGCTCAGATTTGAGGGGGGCATTTTTGTAAATTTTGGGAGAAAATTTACCCCCTCAAATCTGAGCCGTCCAAAACATGTTTGGACTGCTCGGATTGGGTTCTGGGCACCAAGTGTCCCTACCCAATCCGCACCTAAATTCTCCTTTTTTTTGAGAGCAAGTTGCTTCAAATGGGCCCCAGTAATCAATGGTAGGATTGATCTTATACTGTTTTCAAATGGGCTCGAGTAATCAATGGTAGGATTGATCTTAGTACTATTAGCCGTGATTTGGCTAATTTGAAAAAACTAGTATTTTGATTTTTTTCGTTTTGTCTTTATTCAATTTTTTTTTTGCATTTTTAGTTTTGCGTCAAAATTTTGTGGTTTCTGGATTTATCTCGTCGAGACGAATCCAAAGAGTATAAAATTATGGTAATAGTTTTTTTGAATAAAACAGAAAATAAATCAAAATAAACTAGTTTTTTGGATTATTTTTCGTCTTTATTCACAAAACTTTAAGTTTGGCTAATAATTTTATACTTTTTAGATTCCTCTTGTCGAGACAAGCCAAGAAACCACAAAAAATCGACCGAAAACTAACAAATGCAATTTTTTTTTTGAACAAGGACAAAACTCAAAAAACTCAAAAAATCAGTTTTTCAAATTAGCCAAATCACCCCTTAGTCCAAATGAGCATGTTGCTTCAAATAAGCTAGTCCAGACAGTTATCAAAATAAAAAAGACAACTTTGATCCATATATAACTGAATTCCTTTTACAATAATAAAAAACAAGAAAAACTGTTCAAAGGTCTAATGTAAATTGTAAATAATGATGTCTAAAATAAAGAAAGAAAGAAGAGAAGATCAATCTCTTGTACATAAATCTGATGTTTCCACAACTTAAAACACGCCTCATCAACTTGGGATGGAGACTATGAAGTATTCTTTAGCGACACAAGGGGTGTTCGGACCTCTGCACAAATTTTAAATATTTGCACCAGTGGTACTAATAGTTTAGTTTAATTTGAAAAAGTTCTATAGAATTGGTCCTCAAGTCCCTTGAAAGCATAAACTTTCTTATAATTCTCGTATGTGTGGGACCCTAAAATATCAGTCATCGATTATTTTTGGGTCATGCGTGTAAAATTCAATGACGATTACATATATACAATTTTGTCCCTTTGTCTGACTTAGCAAGTGAGATGCTCATACGGTAGAAACACATATGGTTCAACCCGCGTACACCACTGATGGTGTCCCAAATCCCGCGTACACCACTGATGGTCTCCCAAACCCCTCTATGTCTACGTGGAATTTACACATAGCCGTTGTTGGTCTCATAGGAATGTGTGAACATAAAAATGATTCAGGCATCACATGGTGACACTCCGAGAATACTTACTAATTTTCGAGACTGTGTGACTAGATTTTAAAATTGCTTATACGAAATTACATCCATACAATATCTTCCATGCCATGGCCTCTGGCCCGGCGAAATGGAGAGGGGCGTAAGCGTCCATAGAAGAGATTTCAAGTTCAAGTAGATGGAACTCCGTTCGGCCTTCCGCTGTAATTTAACTTACTAACTACTGACACTGATCTTATGAATGTCAAATAAAAAATCTGCGCTACCCGCAAGTGTTGGGATAGGAAAGGCTTACCTTCCTATCCCATTTCACGTAATGTGGGTTTAAAGTATAATTAGTTTATTTAATTATCCTGCCAACTTATCACCAAACAATTTGGACGACCTGAAGTCAATAAACAAAAATACAATAATCTCGAAAAATAGATAATTAAAGAAATAATCTATCAATAAAGTCTATTAAATAATCTGGAAAAGTGACATGTGAATCTGTATGATTCCAAATTTTTTGCAGACGATTATCTCTTTCTTTAATCTTGCAATAATGATTGCCACGCGTCGTCAAATCATTAGGTTATTTACACAAGTTTGTTTATGCAATCCATGTGTATATCACATTCGTATAGTCCAGACATTGATTGATCGTCGTAAGAATTTATATTTAAAACTAGTGCGGATAAACGAGTTCTCAACTAACCTAACCTAGCAGTAAATTGTTGAAGTTTGGTTTGAATTTTAACGAGCTTCAAAATATATTTAAACTTAATTGCCTAATAAAAACTCGGTTGTTTGTTAGATAACCGATCATAAATGTTGAGCTTTGATCAAGCAGATCCAGTGTTTTAAATTCCGTACCATACCGGCCGGTACTGAGTGATACATACTGTACGGGCAATGAAATGGTATACTTTGGTGATCCATGTACCAACCAAAATACTAGCCTATAACGATACTGGGTATCCCGGCCTGTACTAATCGATACCGGGATCTAGGCTGGTTAAAAAATACTTGTATATATTTTTTTCTCATACTAAAAAAAGGGTTGAACTTTTAAATAATTTAACAAAAATTGGCGTCCATCATATGTTAATCGTGGCTAGAATTTGTTTTATTTCACTACTATTCATTTTTGTAGTTATTGATAAATATATTAAAAATATATATTGTGATTAATCCGAAACACTACTAAGTTTTTGTGTATTGTTGTACGCTCGCCGGTATGGGATTAACAACTTTGAGTAGATCACGAGTTGATCTCAAGTAGCTTGAATTTTCTACCTATTACGTGTTGAGCGAAGTCGAGTAGCTAGCTTTTTCAAACATAATGTAAAAGATTAAAGAAATTAAAAAAATATTCAAGACATAGTTGATTAGGAATCAAATCGATTTCAAATCAGCTACTATTAACGAGTGGAACATGAATTTAATGGGGGAGAAAACGGTAGCCCACACATTTTGTACAACTTCTGAATTTCCGTAAATAGGCCTCTTAGGAAGCCCATATAAACCTCATGCTCATGTCCACCTGGAAAATCGGACCATTTAAAGCCTATGAGTGTGGTTTATATCCAAGACCAGTGGAAGCCCAAGACCTGGCTTTCAGTAAAGCAAATGACAATTTTAAGCAGTTGTTTTTGTTTAAGTAACTAGTGGAGGGGTTTATTTATTTAATTATTTTGATGAAATAGAGGGGTATTTTAGTAATCATGGATCACCCTTGTCTTTATGTTTGATTGCAAATGGTATGAGGTTTTATAAAAAACTATGACCTTCTATTCAAGTATTTTTAATTTGAAGTGATTCAGTGAGGCATATGATAAAAAATTAAATAGAGATGTGTATTGCTATTTTTTCGGGAGCTTGTGTCTTCAGTTTTTGCTATGAGGTGTCGTTTGGGAGATACTAGTTTTGGCCCTTTTGGGTAGTTCTTTTGGTTCTATTACTGTTTTGGTCTTGGGTGCTCTTTAGTGGGGCTGTTGGTAGTTTTTTTTTGGTTTTGGGTTAGTTATATTTTCCCTTTCAGTGTTGTAGCCGTATGAGCAGGTATCTTTTTCTATTTTTTTTTTTTGTTAGTATCTTGCCAGCATCCATCTTGGGATCTAGTACTCATTGTGATTAGTTGGTGTCACGCTCTGGATTTTCGACATAAATAAATATACACTTCCTCCTTATGGGTATCTCATTAATTCATTACATATTCTGTTGGAAATATGTGAATGAAACCGGGGCACTAGGAGGATCTCTCGAGGCAACCGATCCAACCCGTAATAAACCAACCCCCTCATGAAAGTGGTGATTATGGTCGAACGTTATGTAATAAACGATGGGTAGCTCCCCTCATGAAAGTGGTGATTATGGTAGAATTCAAACCTCTATTCAAATTCGTATTGAAGTTGGAAGTTACACATTTCGGAATTTAATTGCAGAATTCAATCTCGCTATTGAATGGGGAGGCTTCTCCATTAATCCCGTATTGAAGTTTTTAGCTCCTTCAGCTATATAAAGGCAACTTTGGCTTTGGTTTCTACACTAGAAAATTCGTCTAACACTACAAGTTCAGAAATTTGTCTTTGAGAGAGAGGCAGATGCAAGTCAGTTCACCAAGGCACGTGATCACGAATGAACCTTATTACTAATTGGCTTATCTTTATTTGTATAATTCTAATTAGTTATCACAATGAACCTTATTACTAATTGGCTTATCTGTTTGTGGAGTCCCAACAGTAACCAACTTGTGCAAAACGTGGAGGCTAGTGGGCCACCATAATTAGGAAAAAAATCTAACATTCTCCCACTTGGCCCACTAAGCCGATTGTGATGCAAAGTGTATTTTTTCAAAATAGGCATTTGTTTAAAAATGACTCAAATGGGCTCCATACAAAAACTTAGACACGTGATCATGAATTTAAAAAAGCCAAGAGGTTCAAACTAATTAGAAACTTTAAATTTGATTAATTCAGACCACCAATGTGAGTCATAGCGGTTGTATGGCACAATCCCATGTTCCCTTCTATGCACCACATCATTGATAACCATCATTAACCAAGTCCATTATAGGAAAGTACCAATATATTTAGTTGCAATGCCTAAAAGCCCCTCAAATTCGTCTTGTCAGGACATTATTCCTATGTAACAAAAATCCAAAATAATATGTGCACACATAATTGGAAATAGGAAAATCAGAAACAAACTTTTATTTGCGCTAAACAGTGTCAAAACACGATAAGCACTCAACTTCTCATATCATGGATTGCTCAGAAGACCCATCCTAAAAACATGTTCTTTGAATGTCTTTGGTGGCAATCCTTTTGTCAGCGGATCAACAACCATAAGAGTGGTGCTTATGTTCTCTATAGACACTTGTTGTTTCTGGAATCTTTCTCTAACAACCAAGTACTTTACTTCCATATGTTTTGAACCACTAGAGCACTTGCCATTCTTAGAGAAGAAAATTGCAGCAGAATTATCACAATAAATCTTCATTGGCCTGGCAATTGAGTCGACAACACCAAGACCTGTAATGAAGTTCCGCAACCATAAAGCATGACCTGTGGCCTCAAAGCACGCCACAAAACTCGGCCTCCATTGTAGATGAAGCAGTAATAGATTGCTTCACACACTTCCATGAAACAGCCCCACCCGCTAGCAGAAAGACAAAACCTAATGTAGACTTTCTGCTGTCATGACAACCAGCAAAATCAGAGTCCGAGTATCCAATCACATCCAAACGATCCGATCTTCTGTAAGTAAGCATATAGTCCTTGGTTCCTTGAAGATATCTCATAACCTTCTTCACTGCTTTCCAATGTTCCATTCCCGGATTACTTTGATATTTGCCCAACATCCCAATTGCAAAACTAATATCCGGTCTAGTGCAAGTCTGGGCATACATCAAACTCTCTAATGCTGAAGCATATGGAATGTGATCCATTTGCTTTCTTTCTAAGTCATTCTTTGGGCACTGGCTTTCACTAAATTTGTCACCCTTCACAATGGGAGCATCACTCACTGAGCAAATCTGCATGTTAAATCTCTCTAGAACTCGGTCAATATACCCCTTCCGAGACATTCCTAGCAATCCTCGAGATCTATGCCTAAAGATCTCTATGCCAATAACATAAGCTGCCTCACCCATATCAACCATTTTAAAGTTCTTAGAGAGATATCCCTTAGTTTCAAGTAATAAACCAAGGTCATTGCAAGCTAACAAAATATCATCCACATATAGTACTAAAATGATAAACTTACTCCCACTGACCTTCAGATATATACACTGATCAACAACATTTTCCTTGAATCCGAAGGAGGTAATGGTATCATTAAACTTTAAGTACCATTGTTTGGAAACTTGTTTAAGACCATATATGGATCTCTTTAATTTGCAAGCCAAATGCTCTTTCCCTTTAATTGCGAATCCTTCAGGTTGCTCCATGTAAATATATTCATCCAAATTGCCATTTAGAAAAGCGGTTTTCACATCCATCTGATGCAGCTCTAAGTCATAATGAGCTACATGAATCGGATTTCGACATTGGGATTAAGAAAGACCCGGTTTCCTTTTCACAAGCCATAAGTAGCGATGATTCTACTAAATGGGTTGATGCTAGGAATGATGAGTTGAAATCAACGGCCCAAAATTGTGTTTGGGATCTCGTTGAGTTGTCTGCTAATTGCAAGAAAATCAGCTGTAAGTGGGTCTTTAAGACCAAGCGTGACGTTAAAGGCAATATTGAACGATTTAAGGCCAGACTTGTGGCCAAGGGTTTCACTCAAAAAGAAGGCATTGACTACAAAGATACCTTCTCTCCTGTGTCAAAGAAGGACTCACTTAGAATCATCTTGGCGTAGATACACCCCATAATCATCTGGAATGGCAGGCCTTCTTTCCCTCTGAGATCTTCTCAGAACTGCCTATTATGGTGGTTCTACAACATTATCAATGGCTATATCTTCTTGGAGTGGAGAATCATTTCCCGTATGTTGTTCATTCTCCTCAATCTGCTGAGCATTTTGAGGAATAACAACTTCTTGATGAGGGAGAATTGTTGGGATATCAACTCACTTCATCAAGATGCACCTTTCTTGATTTCTCACTCCCACTATTTTCACCATTCTCGAGGAATTTTGCATTTCCGGTTTCAACTATTCTCGTACTATGGTAGGACAGTAAAATTTGTACCCCTTAGACTTTTCTGGATAACCAATGAAATATCTAGAAATTATTCTAGGATCTAACTTTTCCTCTTGTGGATTATATATTCTAGCTTCCGCTGGACAACCCCAAACATGTAAATGTCTTAAACTGGGCTTCTTACCAGTCCACAACTCAAAAGGAGTAGTTGGGACCGTCTTACTAGGAACCCTGTTTAAGAGATACATTGTGGTCTTTAATGCTTCACCCCACAAAGAAATAGGTACATTCGAAGAACTCATCATACTCCTAACCATATCCATAAGTGTATGATTACGCCTTTCAGCAACACCATTCTGTTGTAGCGTACCAGGTATTGTGTATTGAGCATGGATGCCTCGCTTTTCTAAGAATTTGGAAAATGGGCCAAGATTTTGGCATGACTCATCATATCTACCATAAAACTCACCACCTCTATCTGACCTCACTATTTTGACCTTTCTATCTAATTGTCTCTCAACCTCAGTAATGTACACCTCAAGGATGTCAACGGCTTGAGACTTTCATGAATTAGATACGTACACATAACCATAACGTGAGAAGTCATCTATAAATGTGATAATATATTTATGTCCAGTAAAACATGGAGTGGTACTTTTGCATATATCAGTGTGGATTATCTCAAGAAGTTCATTGCTCCTTGTGGCACCTTTCTTTGTGTGTTTGGTTTGCTTTCCTTTAATGCAATCCACACAAGTTTCAGAATTAGTGAAGTCTAGATCCTCTAAAATTCCATTCTTCGCCAATCTTTGAATTCTATCCTTGGAGATATGCCCCAATCGTTTATGCCACAAGGTAAATGATTTTTCATCAGTTCAACCAACGTTTTGAACCAACATCCGAATGTTGGGTTACTAATGATTGTGCAAACTCATGATTCAAGGCAATAAACATTTATAATGACAAACTATTGACATCACTTAAGTTCTCCTTTAGGAGAAACCTAAGCATACCTATTGTTCACTCATTAATTAGGTGCAACATAATCACCTAAGTAGGTCTAAGCAATTTATGCAATTTAACTAATTATTCATGTTACCTTTGGATATCCATTCCTAACCCGTTAAATTGCACAAACTACATACCCTACCTAGTTCATAATTATTTAAATGTGACTCTCCTTTGGGCTAGTCCCATTCTTACAATTATGACTGCAATCGAGAATAACATTGACTCAATTGTTACCCTTTTAACAAACTTTAATGTAATTCGATATTCATAAGTTTCACTAACCTAGGTCACTTTGGTGACTACCAGATTAGTAATCCCTATGAGCATCAAACTAACCAATGATATACTCTATACTTTTATTCGAGTTAGGCTAGTGTCATTTTTTTTAATCCAATCACAGTTCTGATCGAAATAAAACATATATAAACCAATCAAAAAGTCTTTTATGTGACTGAAACTTTTATTCAATGGCAATTAATCTATATAACTCTCACAAATAAGCTGAACACATGGTAACAGAAAATCCATACAAAATTAAGTACGGTAATAATTACAGGAAATATAATCTCACAAAATAGATTACTATTGCAAGCATGTCCTATAACCGACTTCATAAAAAAAGGACATTCGTTCGTTAAACATTAAAAAAAGGACATTTGTTCGTTAAACATGTGTACAGTAACATGTGTTCAACTAAACATGATTTAAAAATAAGATTTCCAAAAGCAAATGCCGAACACAAAATTTCCCAATCTACATGCATTGGATATAATAATTAACGGAAGGTGAAACTAGTTAAGGAGTAAAATTTTTATACTCCATTCATCAAAACTACTACTAAATTATAGATCCGAAAAACCACAAGGATAGGTGGCAAACTATGTTGATTAAAATAATATCAGTAGGTTCCAATCAGTTCCATGCCAGCCGAAGGTTACCGAATACTTGATAGCACTAACAGGTAAGTAATTGTTATTTAAAAAAACATGTACTTCATCTCCCAATAACGAGAACGGGTTTAATAACGGAAAAATTGGAATAACTTTACTAGTCATAAACCGTGATATGCGAAGTTCACTGACCCAAAACGGTATCTCTTATTCCTTAACGAAACCGTCCGTCAATTAACAAAAAAGGTTATTGGATCACTTAAGGGCTAATCAATATTCTAGCATATCTTTAATCGACTCATGACAATATATTTGAGATAATTTATTCCAAGATGTATTGATTCAAAAAACCCGTGCTCTGATACAAACTGTAAAAATCTATATATCTGTATTTAAACTATTATGCGGAAAACAGATATAACACAGATCTTGAATTCAACACATCTCAAGAACAATAAATTTAACGTACCTTTGTTGGCCATCGAAATTAGAGAGAACAAACCCCTTAATTAGGCCTTGTTTGATAACCCAGATTCAACACTTAATACTGAATGAATTAAATAATAAGTAATTAAGTAGGTTTGATAACCACATTTTATATTATTTAAAAGATTAAGTGGCTCTTAAAATGTAAGCTAAAATGTTGAAAAAAATTAAGTAGCTTTGAGCTACTTAATTTTTACAGTTGTTTTAATTCACCACCACCATCATCACCATTGCCGTTGCTACATCACCACAACCACTCACATCACCATCACCACCACTCTGTCACTCCCACCACCACCACTGCCGCCATCATACCACCACCGCCACCATAACTCCCACCACCATAACCGTCACTCCGCCACCACCACCACCACCACCACCACCATAACCGCCACTCCACCACTACCGCCACCACTTTGCCACTCTAGCCGCCACCACACCACCACCACCACCACCACTCCGCCACTCTAGCCGCCACCACACCACCACTACCACCACCACCACCACCACCACTTCAACTTTGCCACTCTCGTTGCTGTCACCACCACCACTCTGCCACTTTCACCAATACTACCACTACAACTGACACCACCACTCTACCAATGCTACCACTACACCACCACTACTCATACCACCATAAACACCACTTCACCACTCCCACCACCACCACTGCTGCCACCACCCCCACACCACTCTGCCATTCTCGCCGGCACTACACTACCACCACTCTGTCATTCCTACCGCCATTACACCACCACACCACCACTCCCCCCATTACTACTGCCACCAGTACACCACCACCAAAACTCAGCTACTCCCACCACAACTACCACCTCCACCACCATGATCACCATTCCCACCACCACTACCGCCACTACACCACCACGAAACTACCACTATTCCTAGCATCAGTCCCCCACCACCACAATGCCACCACTCCACTATCACGACCACGACCACTGCAATACCACAATCACAACCATCACCATCGCTATACCACATCTTGCCAATATTCTGTATATTTTTATTATTTTGATAAATGTACATTTTTTTCATTTATACATTTTAGTATGAAAATATGAACCCAAAGTAAAAATAAATAAAAAATTACTGAATTTAATACTCAGCTCTTTGTACAGATAAACAACTTATTTATTTCAGTGCTTAAGATTCAGTACATATCAAACAGCTTATTAACTTAATAAATTCAACATTCAGTTTTCAGAACTTAATTTTCAGTTTTCAGTTTTCAGCTTTCAGCTTTATCAAACATAGCCTTAGAATCACCTTAATTCTTGGCTCACCTTCTCCTCTCTGTCTCTAACCTTATAGAATACCCGAATACTTTAATTGATAGAAATTGTATGTTGAAGGGGTGGGTATTCTACCTTTTATAGAGGAGAGGAGAGGGCCTTAGAGATAATTATAAAAGACTCCGAATCCATCAATGACTCTTTTTTGTCACGCCCTGCTTTTTAACAAATCAAATATCATAAATATCTGCGTGGCACAAGTCAAAAGTCAACAACTCTCCATTGGAAAGTCTAAGTCCAAGTTCCCTTACAAACTTGATCCAAGTCAACAATTCTCTAGGGGGCACTACACCGTACCCGGATGCATGAATACCCAAAATACAAGTTTAAGAGTTATTACATAAGTCCAAATTGTTAGAAGATTGAATAACCAAAAATTACATTGTCAATTATCAAAATACAAAACTTGAGATGGAAAAATATCTTCATGCATGCATAAGCTTCACATAATGCATCACTCCACAAGCGTTCGATCTCATGCTTCATGCTGTGTACCTGGGAAAGATAGGGTGAACTCACTAGCTCGTAGGGAAAACCATACTACAACCGCTAGACATATAAATATGATGAGTGCACATGATGTGGTTTGCCAAGCTAAGAGATGCTCAAAGGAACACAACGGAAGCTAAAACAAGGGATACGTGTCCAAGAAGTACCCACGTGTCCAAAAAGATTTCAAGGTGTCCCAGAGTACCCATTAGTTTATTAAGTTTTTCAAAATCATCAACAAGTATCACACGTGTCCAAAACCGTGTCCAAGTATCCATTGTTACCAAAATACCATATGTACCTCAAAACATTTTCATTTCCAAGTACTCAACACCACATAAGTTTCCATCTTTGTTTCACCCAAACTACCCTAGTTACTCACGCAGGTTTAAAACAAAGTCCACAAGTCGAGTTTCGACAAAACACCATAGATAGTCAAAAATCTCATTTCCCGTTTCTTTCATTGAAGAAAACCATCATTTTTATTAAAACTAGGGATTTAATCCCTCTGCCGGGTTCCATAGGTCCCGCGTGCCTCTGCCGAGTTCTGTAGGCCTCGCGTGCCTCTGCCGGGTTCCATAGGCCCCGCATGCCTCTGCCGGGTTCCTTAGGCCCCGCCCGCGTGCCTTTATCAAAAAATTTACCAAATGATGACATTGGTTTAAAACACCTCATTATCACAAACATTTCATTAAAACTTTCATAACAAATCCATTTCTCCATTTCATTTCACCAAAGCATCCCCTTTTTGATAAAATGAGTTACACGCACACTAACACACGCATTTAAAATCCAATAACCTTTCACGCATCATTAAGTGACATATTTAGTTATGATTTTATAATTCTCGAGTCAAAACATGAATCAAATGATACCAAAGGTCAAATACGATAAGGAATGGGCAATCGGGGGTCAAACGGACGTCAACGGGTGGCCAAAAACCACCCAGAAAACAGGGGCAACCAGTAGCTACCTTGTCCAGAAAATGGCAGATTTTCACCTCTAAGGTGTGGAATTTCAACCCAAAACACAAATGTGATAGTTTAGGCTCAAATTGGAAATGTTGGGCAACAATTAAACATGGAGGGAGATCAATTTCACTCCCAATTTTATCAATCAACAACCAATTTCATAGATCACAAAATTAAAGTGAGCAAAACCCATATAAAGAGGGAAAACATGATTCACAAGGGATTTGAAACCAAGAACAAGATATATGCTACAAATCACAAGTATATAACTAGAGGAGGTAGTAATTGTTTCCCTACCTCATGGGTTAAGCTCCAAATGTGAAGAGAATAGAAAACCCTAGGTTTAGAAACTCCCAAACTGAAATGTGAGCTCCCGGGACGAATCCAAGGTGACCCAAGCTCCCCACGGCGCATAGAACGTGAAAATGACATAGGTTCTTGAAGTTGTTGAGTGAGGAGGGGTTAACTTGAGCTTGGGAGGTGCAACAATGGAGGAGGGAGAGGAGAGAGAGGCCGATCGGGTGGACAGGGAGGAGAGAGATTAATGTTTTAATTTTTGCGAATCTTCCCCCACACACTACTAATATAATTCCCTTATTACACTACACACCCAAATGTGACTTGTGTATATAATATGTGACCACAATACTTATTTTCATAAACCAAACTTAAGTATTTTCTTTACTTTAATTTATTTATGAAAATAAGCAAGTACCCCCCATTTGGAAACAATGGCATTTCCAAAATTTTGAAATTTTAATCACATCAAAATCTCATCCCCCCACTTTTAGTTCAAAACCGAAAATGGCACATTTTTCTCCGAAGAAAATGGGTGAAAGATGACTTTGCTTTACTCAAAAGTAACTTCCGATTATACCGTTGTGATTAGAAAAATCCAAGGAACAATTACCGGGACTTTTTATGTACCAAATCGAAACTTCTCCAAAAAGTGATTTTTCAAAAAGTAATTAAATTTTCTGGGTCTTTACACTTTTATTATCAGAGTTTTCCTTTATTTGTAATTCTAATTAGTTATCACAATGAACCTTATTACTAATTGGCTTATCTGTTTGTGGAGTCCCAACAGTAACAAACTTGTGCAAAATGTGGACGCTAGTGGGCCACCATAATTAGGAAAAAATCTAATAGTTTTATCCTAGGACAAAGACGTCGGTGCATTCTACAACACCTACAGTAGGCGGCGCATCTTTGTTAAGGAGAGTGTGGTTTCACACGACTCGGTTCATACTCCATACAAACTGTTTGTATCTCTGTTTTTTACATTTCTGTAATTAATATTTTGATGTAATCTGTAATTTAGCCAAAAGCCATCCCTTTAACGTCTATTTCATTTTAAGAAATAGTCATAGTCAACACCTCGTTCCCAAATCCCATAAGAAAGCATGCTTAAAGATGTTAAAGTTATTACCTTCTTCCGATGAGTAAAAAGGAAAAAGGAAAAAAAAAAAGGTTTATGTTACATGTATAGCTTCCAAACAAAAGACAAGATTTTACAAAATGATGTAAATATTCTTCATGTCATGCTTCTCATTATGTCATACAACACTAACACTCCAATTCGTGTAGTCGTACTCTTTAGTCGTACATGAAAGCAGTAGGGGGTGAGCATTAACTTTGCTCCAGTAGAGGTTTCTTTTACCAAATTATAAATTTATAGACGGGACACAATGAGAAAGCTAAGTAATGTATCTAAAACGTTCACAAGCGAACTTCATACCACATAGCCTTTTCATAACTATAAGAGTAACAACTCATCACACCCACATCTACTTACACTCACACGACATTGACATTCACCCGTCCACTACCGAACTTTCCACTCACCACGTGACTTGTCTTAACATCACACTTAACAAATTTCTACTTGTTACTCAAGGTCCAGCAACTAGGTCCAACAACCTCACAATGTAATTTCTATTATACCATGAATTCACATTTACAATATATCTATACAGTTCATTTCCTATCCACACCCTTAGGTTACGGACTTCGTCCGCACCTCCTAGTTCCGGACCAAATCTCGACGATCCGAACCGTTCAATGTGTTTAAAACGCGTTTTTAAGGTCCCCCCCGAGAAATAAATAAAAAAATACCGGGAAGGGCTTGATCAGAGCAGTTTTTCATAAAAACGAACATATACAGTTTTTATGAAAAATTGTTCAGATCAAGCCCTTCTCGGTATTTTTTTTAAACACATTGGATGATTCAGATCATCGAAATTCAATCGGGATCTATGAGGTGTGGACGGAGTCTGGATTTTAAGGGTTTGGATAGGAAGTTTAGTGTGTGTGTGTGTGTGTGTGTGTGTGTGTGTGTGTGTGTATATATATATATATATATATATATATATATATATATATCTGTTTACTTCTTTCATTTCCAATTACTCTATCATTCAAGATATTTCCATAACCAACATCAAAGGATTCTGATTCCTTAACTGAGTTTCATGGGTCTCGTTCACCCCTGTCGAGATTCACAGGCCTCGATACCCTTGCCCTGAGACGCACGAAATGGTGGCCCTAGTAACCATAATTTCACAGTCTTTCATTTACACGATAGTATTTAGTATCCTCTTTAGAACATAACAAACTTATTCTTTAATTCATACAATTCAGTATCACATATCAACCAAGCGTTTTACGGCAAGCATCCGTCACATGTTCAAGTAGTTCACAAGTATCCAAAACATTCCAAGTACTCACGTATCCTACACGTGTCCATGTATCCCTCATGTATCTATGCGTCCCACAAGTATCCCATGTCCCTTGAATACCCTAGTGTCCCTCAAGTATTCTCGTATCCTGCATATATTCATGTATCCCCCAATTACTTAATGCTTGCGACCTTGGATTGTTTCGTAGATGATGTTGCCCCAAGCGTAGGGCTAGGTATCGCATAGCATAATAACCGGTAAGACCGGGTCGAATCCACAGAGACCAAATGTACCCGGCGTGAGAGTTGTCTTGCAAGTGTAGGTTTTTAGCCTTAAAGCGGCAAACTTGGCTTTGGTGATTTGTGGGTGGTGGAATTCACTTAACTTCGTGAACGACTCAGAAGATTAAAAACAACAAATTAAACTAAGGCAAAGTCTAGGGGTATTTAACGACCATGACTTGGGCTAATCCATCCCCTCTTGATAACCGGCTCGGGGCATCGTTAAATGCCCCCCGAACGGAAGATTTAGAGTTTAAAACCGTTACTAGAAAAATGTGTTTAACAAAGAATAGGGGTTTTCGGTTCATTTGGCAAACGATTAAGTTGACATCGCCCTAAGCATCACACGTGCCAAGTAGTCAAGCTCTTGGCTACGCGTGATCAAAGAGATTAACAAACCCAACCTTTGGTACATAAAATTGAATCCCCGAATTTTCGGTAAACAAGCGATGTATACTAAATGAACGAGATGGATGGATTTATCCCAAGTCATGGAGTGCTAATCACCCCATGACTAAGCCTATTAAACTACTCACTCATTATGCTAGAAATTAAGGCTAAGAATTTGTAGAAAACCAAAAACATGTTTAATAACTCTAAAAACTGATTTTTATGATTAATCATAGGTTTGCCTAACACTTTATACTTTGAGAAATTAACTAACAAGAATTAGAACAAGGATTTTCAAGGGAAATAACTAGAGAAACAAGGAAATGAAAAACTTAACAAGAACGAAAATAAACTAGATAGATAGAACAATCTAAGTACGAGCTACAACATTAATAAACGACAAATTAACGGGAGAAGTAAACTTACATGAGAGTTCTAGAGAGATAAAGCTACAAAATCCTCCAATGGAGGAGCTAAACTAAAAACTAAAAATGAAAGAGTAAGAAGTCGTGGGAAGAAGAGAGGAGAGACCAACATATAGTCTTCCCCTTCTCTCTCTACAAAATATCCCATAAAGCTCTCACAAAACATAAAAACTTTCCATTAATAGCATGTACATAAAGTGCATTAAAATGGCTGCCCGGGCTTGTTTAGATCGATCCAACATGACTTTGGATCGATCCAAAAGTCTCTGGTGAAGTTTCGTCCAAGGTTGGATCGATCCAACTTTCCTTTGGATCGATCCAAAGAGTGTTGCTGGGAAATTTTGTGAAGTTGGATCGATCCAACTTTACCATGGATCGATCCAAGATGCTCTGGGGGAATTTTTGTGAAGTTGGATCGATCCAACTTTCCTTTGGATCGATCCAAAAGGCTCTGCTGGAATTTGATGAAACTTGGATCAATCCAAGTTTCCTTTGGATCAATCCGCTTGAATTGCGTGCTTCCGGATGTCTTCCAATGGACTCAAATGGATCGTGTGACCCTCGGGGAAGATGAACCTCGGTCTTGTGAGTGCGCGTTCAAGCCCGGACCCCACCGGGAGTTTTTGGTAACGTGAAGAACGGCTTCAAAGCATCAACTTTTTGCATCCCCGGGCCTCGGCCGAATCGTCGTTTCGTGGCTCATGAGGCCCGGTGTTGGCATGCCATGGGGCACGGGGCCCTCGATAACGCGACATGGTTTTCAAGGCACACAAAACGCGCTCAATTTCCATGTTTAACCTGTAACTTACAAAAACACCACTACACGCATATTAACCAAATAAAGCGTGAAATCGCGTGAGTGTGTGAGCAAAAATAGGCTAGATAAGCCCCGGCTATATACAATATTGGGGGCTTATCACTTAACAAATGTCCCTCGTGTCTGGTAAGTACTCAACAAGTGCCCCGTCGTGTCCCACAAGTATACACGTGTCCTACAAGTATCCACGTGTCCCTCGAGTGTTCAAGTGTCCCTCAAGTATCCCATGTGTCCTACAAGCATCTCATGTCCTTACACTTACTCATCTTATGGCTCCATCCATACACCATCAAACTACCACACGCATGAAGATTTAGGACTCCTTTTCTAAGCCATTCAAGCCTCGTTAAACTCTTCCTAGCAATGCACCACTCAGTTTTCCAAGTTACTAACATTATGTTATTGTGACAAGCGTATGAGGATACACACAATTATTGTTGAAATTAAGAAAGTAACTAATCATACGAGGAAAGAGCTAGGAACAAGTATTTCAACAAGTTATGAAGTGTAAACGATGAATATTACAAGTACACGATCAACCAAAGCAATCGGAGACCAAAGAAACATTTTTGAAAACTTAGGCCTCTTGGTATCGATACCAAAAACCAAAAACCAAAGGTATTGATACCCAGCCCTAAAAAAGAAAACGAAACAGAGGGTATCGATACCAAGCCCTGGTATGTATCGATACCAAGCCCTGGTATCGATAACCAAAGGTATCGATATCCAACCCTCTAAAAGCTGAACAGAATAGAACAGAGGGCATTGATATCAAGGTTAATTGGTAGCCTTCTTTGAGTAGATTTTCCAAAATTTTCTAACACTTAACCTTTGTAGGTTCAACCCAGAAACTTAAGGTATCATCGAACACAAAGTGATTTAAAAGGGGATGGATTTCAACCTAAACATTTAAATCAAACAACCTAACAAAGGATTTATCAATTCTCACTTCCAAGCCCTAGAAAGAAGGGTTTTCAAACAAACAAGGAACTAGAATCAAAGTGTAAGGATATCTACTACATAAACATCAAAATCACAAATAAAGAGTGCGAGAAACCCCTACCTCAAGTGTTTTGAGCCCGCACAATCCTTAAGCAAGAAACCCTTGCTTCTTTAACCTTGAAACCCATCAAAATCAGCCCTCCCGAGCTTCCCCACGCAAAATCCCAGCTCTAATGGCCAATATACGCATTATGGATGATGGATCTATAGTGTATTTGTGTGTGGGTTAGACATGGGTAGGTGATTTGGGGGAGGGAGAGTGAAGAAATTTAGAGAGAGAGAGGGGGAAAAGGAGCAGCCGGCTGTGGAGGGGAGAGGGGAAGTGATTTCTCTCTCTTCCTCATCCTATGTAAAGTGCAATAACACTTCACACCCCTCAAATTCTAATGTGTTACAACTTAGCCCCTCACAAGTTACCCTCTCACATTTAACCCACATGTAAACATTAAATTGAATCTCTCATTATTCCCAATTTAAAATAAAAAAATTGACGTAAAATTCCGAGTCTTTACGGTTAGGATACGATTAAGGTAAAAATAAATTCTTCTATCATATAAAAAGATATACTCCCTCCGTCCCTTTTTGTTTGTCATTTTTTGATAATCGTGTCAGATTTCGATCGCTTACATCTTTTAATATTGATCTCCAAATATATGCAATATGGATCTTGTTAGATAGTTCACGATTAATTCTATTTTACAAAGTTTCTAAAACCGTGAAAAACATTATAGATTGAAAGATATAAGCAATTTAAGGCGTAGCAGAAAATGGAATAATTGACAAACAAATTGGGACGGAGGGAGTAGGTTATATTTAAGTAATAGTATCGTATAAATGAATGATAAAATTAAACCCGTTCCCTCGAATGACGATGGACAGGGGAGGTGTTACGCCCCCAAAACCCAAACACCCTTTCGGCCCAAATTTTCTCTTCTTTTATTTTATTTTATTTTTCTCTTTTTTCTTTTAACTTTATTTATTTAATTAGTGTGGTGAAAAATTTGTTGACTCTCTCCCCTCCATATTATGTGTGTGCTTTGCGTTTTGCAGGTTGTATTATTTTGGCCATACTTCATGAGAAAATTTTGGGTATATTTTGGGGGCAAATTTACCCCCAAAAATCTGGGCCGTCCAAAATATGTTTGGACGGCTCGGGGGGATGCCGAACACCTCGTGGCAATACCCTCGTGGCAAAATTACCCCTAAAAATCTGGGTCGTCCAAAACTTATCTATGATTAATTTATTCCTTTACTTTTTTTTCGTCATATTGGAATAGATGGTTGTTTTAACCTTAGTAGCAGTACTCCCTCTTGTTTCATATATAGTATTTCTCAATTTATCAAAGTTGAGTGGTTAATTGGCAGCAAAACTGAAGAACTTTCGTGCTTATGCACCGATTAAAAACATTGGGTATTCCACTAACCCAGTTTTTTGGATAAACTGGTTTTTCACGGTTTTTTATGTGATGTGTTGTGAGAGAATGACATGTATCGGTGTTTGGAAAAAACTGTTTTTTGTTGGTGGAACACCTGAGAGTTTTTTGGGGTGCAAATAGAAATCTTTAAATTAGTGTGAAAAAAAAATAGAAGTAGAAGTATAGAAATAGACACATTTTCTCTGAAAAAAATTATTCAGTCTTGGGGCACCGCCAAGTGGTGTTAAGCCGTTATCCACCACACATTTGTGGGATCCAGTATTAAGTGTACAGACTCAAACAAATGTGTAGTGGATAAATGTGCTAAGTTGCCAAGTGACAGTATTTTTTCCCCCATTCTACCAATATTTTCGATGTAGTGCATAGACTCAAACAAACGGTCGATGTTGTCCGATCGGATCCCAGGATATGTTATTTTTCATGTAGTGGCGAGTATTTTACAATACGAGGTTGCCAATGTCTTTTCACGCGTCTCGCTTCGT
Source organism: Vaccinium myrtillus (assembly GCA_016920895.1). Classification (NCBI taxonomy): domain Eukaryota; kingdom Viridiplantae; phylum Streptophyta; class Magnoliopsida; order Ericales; family Ericaceae; genus Vaccinium; species Vaccinium myrtillus. The sequence continues at coordinate 16,533,111 of CM029280.1, read as the reverse complement.
CGGACTTAAAAATAGTAGGCCTTTTTTGTTAATTCGGAGCGGCAGGGCAAAATGGGGTATCAACAATAATTAAATAAAAAATTGAATAAATAAATAAAGAAATAATTTTAAAACTGAATTAAATAATTAAATGAATTAATTGAAAAAACTGAATTAAATAATTAAATGAATTAATTTAAAGAAATGAATTAAATAATTAAATGAATTTATATAAAGAAATGAATTAATATAAATAACATAATTAATATAAAAAAGTACTCCAATTAAAGGGGTAACATAGTCATTTGGTGCGTGTCAGGGGGTGGGGCCGTGGGGGGGCGCTGTGTGAGGGGGGGGCGCGTATCAATTTTCGATGGACAGTGGAATCAATTCTTGTTAACCGAAAAGACTTGCATCGGCACTTAAAGACAACATTGGCCAGGTTTCCGAACTCTTGCCCATCTAGTGGCGTGTATAAAATATTCTCGTTCTAGTGTAACTAACTTAACGATTTTGTAGCTGTATTTTCTTAGATATTTTCAAAAATATTTGGGTAAAAGTAATAATTTTACGCGATTCCGATTCCTCTCGTTGAGATGAATTTATAATCAGGGAAAAATTCAAAAAAACCCCTGACCTTTGGACTGACTATTATAGAGACACCTGACCTTCAATAAACGTTAACTAACCCCCCGACCTTTGCATTCCGTTATCAATTAACACCCTCGTCCCATTTTCCGTCCAAATGCTAACGGAAAAGCTGATGTGGCAATGACATGGACGTTCTAAGCAAATTTTGGTGCCACATCAGCTCCTCGTCTCCTTCCCCCTCTCTCTCCTCCTCTTCCTCACCTCCCTCCTCTCCACCCCTTCCCCTTCCTCCGCCGCCGCCGCCATCTCCTCCTTCTCCATTTCCTTTTCCCCCCGGCGCCCTTCCCAAACCCAAACCCTCATTTCTCCAACCTCCACCTTCGCCATCGGTTTCCTCCCCCTACCCACTTCCCCAACCCTCTTCACCTTCTCAATCTGGTACAACCACCACAACAACACCACCACCACCACCACCTCCACCCTCAACCCAACTGTAATCTGGTCTGCCAATCAAAAAAATTTCCTCACCTCTAACCAGGAGAGGAGAGAGAGAGAGAGAGATCTGATAGGAATTTTTTTTTTGTTCTCGTTTTTTTCCCCAAGTTGCGGCGGTGGTGGTGGCTGGTGGCCGTGGGAACAGGCGGAGAGAAGGGTGAGGAGGGCGGTGGGTTTTGGGGAGGAGAGAGAGACGGATTTGAATTCTTTTTTCTTTTTTTTTGGTTTAGGGAAATGGAGAAGGAGGAGATGGCGGCGGAGGAAGGGGAAGGGGTGGAGAGGAGGGAGGTGAGGAAGAGGAGGAGAGAGGGTGGAAGGAGAGACGAGGAGCTGATGTGGGACCAAAATTTGCTTAGAACGTCCATGTCATTGCCACATTAGCTTTTCCGTTAGCATTTGGACGGAAAATGGGATGAGGGTGTTAATTGATAACGGAATGCAAAGGTCGGGGGTTTAGTTAACGTTTATTGAAGGTCAGGTGTCTCTATAATAGTCGGTCCAAAGGTCAGGGGTTTTTTTGAATTTTTCCCTTATAATCATCAAAAGTTTGATACAAAACTAACAAACGTGAGAAAAAATTGAATAAAGACAACTTGTGGCGGTGACCTCGCTCTCACCTAAACTATATTGCGGTACGATTCATGGTCTTGTGAGTACATTTATAACTTCACATCAGGGTATGAAAATGGAAAGGTGTTAGGCACCCCTTTTTTTCCGATTGGCAAAAAAAAAAAATTTTTTTTTTTGAAAAGAAAGACAGATTTGTTTTTTTTTTTTTTTGTCATTCGGTATACATTAGTGGGGCTTAGCGGGGGAGTTAGTGAGTTAGTCCAAAGAGGGTCTAGAAGTTATCCATAGCCCCAAATCCCAAATGCCTCTGCCGAGGCTCGAACCCTGGTCTCCCTTGTGGGAGAACCAGGAGATAACCGCTAGGCTACATTTAGTCTTTGGTTAAAAGAAAGACAGATTAAACGAATCAATGGCACAAGGACACCCGAGGCCCAAAAAGAAGAACATGAAGGCAAGAAGCCAACTCAAACCACAAAAACCAAAACACAAACGCCAAACACCCTACAAGAAAGCATCTTGAAACAAAGCAAACGAGAAGAACAAAGAGAGCCAAACCCAAAACCAAAGCCAATAAAAACCGCACACCCACACCAACGAATACAGAAAATCAGAACTCCAAGGAAAGAGAAGCAACCTCCTCCAAATCCACAAGATCACTATCATCCATTTCAGCAATGTTTTCGGCTTCCAATGCAACAAGATTCTTTAATTTATAGTTCTTCCCACCTTTGCAACAAGATTCTTCAAGTTATGCACCCCCTCAGCAACACAATCTCCTTCGACTATCAGAGGTAGAACCAATTAATTAACAACAGAAACTCTAAATTTTACAAGAGCGTTGGCTCGTTCTTCTCAAACTTCTTCCATTATTAATATCTCGTTAATAACCTATTGAATATCTTGAACCTCTTCATCAAATCAAGAAGGATTCAGGAAAGATTCTCCAAAAAAAAAAAAAAAGCTTGAATGGGTTTCGTTTTCATTCTCTCTTGGAATCAAGAGGCAACGTGAGAAAATATGGCCTCTGGAATCAGTGAAGACAATGTTGCTTTCGAATTTTTGTCTTTTTCTTTTATCAGTTTTTATATGAGTTCCCAAACTTTTAAGAAATTGATTATAACCCTGAAATTTTGTAGGTATGCTAGATTCAATTTAGTATCAGTTTGGGGTTGATGGTATTATGGTGGTTTTGTTGGGTTGGTTGTAATTTAACTACTTTAATATATCCCTTTAGTGTGGTGTAATAATTTACTCAAGTTACTATTTTTTTCCCTCTGTTAAAACAAACACGATTGATGTTGTAGCCAAAGTAGTTGCAAAACCACAACCAAAACCAAAGGACAGAATTTTTGCGTCATGAAATCTTAAGGAGGTTAGAGTAATTGTCTAAATTGAATAAAACTCATATTTCCACCGATTTTAAAGGCAATTCATTCTATTTACATACATCAATTAAAAGTACCAATTTCATGGAATCAACTTGTTTTTTTAACATTAGTATGAAGACAAATAATTAAACTCACCCAAATGTGGAACGAGGTACTAGTGATCCTAGATCAAAGAAAAAAGAAAGAAAGGAAGAAGCGATACTAGTGATCCAGCTTAAAAAAAGAAGAGTTAATTACAAATTCGGGGGAGGCGTTGTGCGGCAAAACTACGTCATTTTGCTCATTTTCTTAGTATATCCAAGGGCCCTGTTTGGAGAGTTAAGTGTGGGGTTTAATTTTTGGGTTCAATTTTAGGGGATTTAGGCTCTTTGGGGTAGGGTATAGTGGGTTTAGGCACTTGGATTTAGGCACTTTGGGTTTAGGCACTTCAGGTTTAGCGTTTAGGCACTTTGTAATGGTTTTTTCTTCCTCCAAACAAGGCCCTTGGAAGCTTTGCCGCACAACACCTACCGCATAGCACCCACCCCGGATCCATTAATTACACTGACCTCCCTTCCATTTGTCAGAAATCTTAAGAGAGGTTAGTTTACAGCCCTGGAAATAGAGATACTAGCGATCAAAATTAAGGGCCTGTTTGGAACTTAAAGAAAATGGGAGAAAGTAAAGGAAAATAAGAATTTTTCTCTCTTGGCTGTTTGGTTCCTTTGTCCAGGGAGAGAAGGGAAAAAGAGTAAGGAATTCTAAGAGGGAAAGTATAGAAAGGGAAAGAAAATGAGAGAGAAGAGAGGAGCCAAAAATTTGACGTAAAATTACAGCTTATGTCCGGAAACTTCTGGACGTGAGGTGCTCCCTGCCTCCCCTCTTGCTTGTCATCCATTTGTTGTTACTATTTTTTTCTTTCCTCAAAATTTTTCATGTTTAGTTCACATATTTTTACTTTTTTATTTTTTTTTTCTAACTGGAAGAATAAATAATCTAAAAAAAAAAAGCGGTGTAAAGACAGCAATTGTTTTATTCAGTATAAGAACAAAATAATGCAATAATAAAGCTAGGCCCAACGCATCTCATCCTACAATAATTGACTAGGGAACGATTATTAGGGTTAGGACGTACAAAAGTACTATAATTTTTAGAGATTTTCATATATAGTACTGGCATGAATGACTTGCCTTTAATAAAGAGAATTAGTCGAGGTGCGCGTAAACTTTTTCCGACATCCCCGATCGTCAACCAAAAAAATAGTGTTAACAGTAGAAGTACTCTGATTGTGATGGATTGCAAATTAAATTTGGTTCATTTCACTCAATCGTAAGTGCTCTCAAAGTTTCATTCGTGGAAGTAACTGAATACAAAATGGAGGCAGTAGCATAATATAAATCATTATTTTTTCTTTCCATTTTCCTTTTGCATCCAAACAAGAGAGAAATTTTCTCCCTACTTTCTTCTCATTTTCTCCTAGAACCAAACAAGGGAAAGAAACCTATTTCCTTTACATATTCCCTCTTAGATATTTTCTCTTCTTTTCTTTTCCCTTCCACATGTTCCAAACAAACCCTAACCTTCTCAGAGGCTGTTTGAACTTTGAAGTCATTATAACTGTGGTCCCCAGTAATGTGTACTGTACTTCTGAAAAATTTAGGTGTCGGTTGGATACTACATGGTGGTACCTAACATGCATCTCGATCGTCCAAAAATGGACGGTCCAGATTTTAAAGAGAGAAAAATGAGAGAAAGTAAGAAGGGAGAGAGAGGAGAAAGGGAGGGAGGAATCTGGACCGTCCCAAACACTTTTAAACGGTTAAAATACACGCTCGAGCACCACATAAGCCATACCGTATTTGCACCATGTTTTTCTCGTTGTGCACAATTCTGAGGACACTGCATACATCATTTCTTGTTGTACGGGCTTAGAATGATTTGAGTGGTTCAAAATTCCACAGAGAAGACTGTATATATGGAAAATGTACTAGTAATAATGTATGGGGCATGCGGATTCCCCCTGCCTCTTGGACTAGTAAGAAATTGTTGGATATCTTGTAGGAAAAGTGTATGGAACATGAATAGTTTCTCATAAATTTCTTCCGAAAATGAAATGTGTGAATGTGATTCACTCATCACACCCACACATTTCATTTTCGGGAGAAATTTATGCGAAAGTTTTCATGTTTTGTATCAAACCTCTTATCTTATAAGATTGGAAATATGGTTAATACTTTTTTGTGGCCCGACAACTGGTGTCCAGTAGGAAATTGTTGAAGAGATGAGGTACAATCTTGGATATCTTATAAGATTGGAAATGAGGTTGATAGTTCTTTGTGGCTATTGGCATCCATTAAGCCTTCTCTATTAGAAATAGGGTTAGTGTTTAGTTAACGAAATGGGAGAATCTTACAATATTTTGTGAAGTAAGGGGGATCTTCTAGGATATTAAGGGGGTGTTCCACTAACAAAAAATTATTTTTTTCAAAAATCGAGACAGGTCATTCTCTCACAATACATCACATAAAAAATCGTGAAAAATCAATTTATTAAAAAAAAACTACCTCACTGGAAGCCTTGTCATTTCAAACTGAAAAATCCACGGATTCGACTCTCTTTTCTAATACCAACATTTTTCCACAAGATATTTTACTTTTTCTTGTTCGAGACCACTGAACATACAGGCATCATCATATAGTATGGACGGGGATTTTTCTCAAGGGAGGAACCCAATCAGTATTCGATGCTTAATTTTGTGGTACTTAGTGTGCGAAAAAAGGGAAAATTTTAAAAAACCCCCCAAACTTTGACCTCAATGTCTCATAAACTCCTGAACTTCAATAAACTTCAAATACACTCCCAAACTATCTCTCCGTTAATCAATTTACCCCCTCCCGTCCAAATCCGTCAAATTGTTAACAGATTTTGCTAACGGAGTTATTTTTTTCCGTTACATACAAACTCTTTTGAACAGCCGTTAACTCTCTCTCTCTCTCTCTCTCACACACACACACACCCCCACCCACCCACCCACCCCCTGCCCACCCACACACCACCACATTGAACCTGATCTCTGTCCCCTTCTACTTTATAGGTTAAAACTCTCTCTCTCTCTCTCTCTCTGAATAGAGTTCGGTTCTCAGAAGCCAAGCCTATTCTTGCTTCTATCAAGAAAATCAGACGCAAAAAACATGTCTATGGCCGTCGAAGGCCATGAATTCTCGCCAAAGGAGAAGGCTGAATAATGGTCTCCCCATGGGCACATGCGGCTTCTAATACCATGATTGGGACCCATTCGATCAGCGTCGATGGAGGAGGGACAGTGGGCGCAGCGTGGGGTCAACATCCTGATGAAGGTTCGATGACGGACGAGATCCGGCCAGTCCGAGGTGGAAAAAGACCTTTATAAGGCGGTTCAACCGGAGTAAGAGTGATGGAGGAGTTCGGCACGGGATGAAACCATGTGTTGTAAGTGTGGGGGAGGACTTAATCTTAAATGTGGGTTTGGTGTTTCCTATGATGGGTGTTTACTACTACAAAGAAGAGGAAAAATGTTGTGTGGGTCTCTTTGTGATTTGAAGGGAGGAGATCAGGAAACGGTTTGATGGAGACCAAAGGACGGTTCATTGCAGATTCGAATTGCATTTTCTCTTTATTGATTTTGAACTCGATTTGTGCATTTTGGAGCAAATTGGAGTTGGATTTTGACAAAAATCAGTGGTGGTGGTGGTGTGTGGGTGGGGGTGGTGTGTGGGTGAGAGAGAGAGAACTAAACCGATCTAACGGAAAAGATAACTCAGTTAGCAAAATCTGTTAACAATTTGACGGATTTGGATGGTAGGGGGTAAATTGATTAACGGAGAGATAGTTTGGGAGTGTAATTGAAATTTATTGAAGTTCAGGAGTCTATGAGACATTGAGGTCAAAGTTTGAGGGGTTTTTTGAAATTTTCCCGCGAAAAAATCATGCAATTGCAACCCACCTTTGAAGTTTTGAAGTTTTTTTTTCCCCTCAGAAAAAAGGAATTTATTAATCATATACTCCGTAGATGTTACAACAATAAAGATAACTTGAGACATGATGACCTCACAATAGGAAAATCGAATGGTAAAAGTTGATTCATATATCACCATCACGATAGAAGCATAGTACACATTATTAATAAAAAAGAACTACTCCCTCCCGTCAATTTTTAAATGTGTTACTTTGTAAATCCAACTTATTAAAGAAACATCATCATTACACATTTCACATCAACTTTTTCCTTCACTTTACACTTTTCACTTTTCACATCAACTTTTACCTCTACTTTCCAAAATTATCTTCAACTTTCACCCATTAACTCTTTACCCACTAACTTTTCAAAAGGGCAAAATGATAATTGTACAAACTTTTACCCATTAACTTTTCAAACAACACACTTATTTAGGGACAGCCCAAAATGAAAAGTTAAACACTTAGAAAGGGACGGAGGGATTACTAATTTGTTGGCCAGAAATAAAGTTGGCTAGCCTTAGCTGTAATAGGGGAAGAGGTGACTATATATACACTATATAATTTCTTTTTAAGAGCAGAGAAGAACTTCAATTAAAGCAAATAATAAAGTCCCGTTCCATTATAAAAAAAAAGCCCACTTGACTTTTTGAGCATTTTTTTTTATTCAATTTTTTTGAGCCTTTTTCAAAAAAACACTCGAGTTGCGGTCATAATTTTTTAATTTTTCGATTACTCTGGTTGAGGCAAATGAATAGTTTTTAAACAATTTGATGCAAAACTAGCAAATGCAAAAAAAAAAAAAAAAAGGATAAAGACAAACAAAAAGTTCCAAAAACCTAAATGGGTTTTTAATCTGGAACGGTGTCTGACAAAGTGCAATAAAAAAACAGCAAACTAAACTCAAAATTAAAAACAACAAAAACTAGGATGGAAATCGTAAATGTGTACTACTTATTCTTGGTTTTATTTTGGGTAAATGCAAAAAGCTTTGGCACTACAGACCTTAGTATTTCACTTCTATGACATTTAAAACTAGCCAAGTTAACAAAACATGTGTTACGGATAATTTTTCTCTCGATACATAATTTGTTTTGCTGATCCATCATCCATGTTTCAAGAACATGAGATTTCGTAGAGAAGTTGCAGGGAAGATCAGCGTTCGACAAAAATTGACTAAAGTCAAAGTTGACCAGCCACTCATAAAGTGACAAGTGTCCACCTAAGGTGCATGACACATGGGTCAGCCGTGCGAGCGGGATAGACAATAACATGATTCGTCCTATGCGGGAAACCCAGTAAGAGCTTTTCTCTCTAGATCCTCAGGTGTTGGGCTTTGGCCTTTGGGCGTTTTGTCCTTTTGGGTGTTTCGGTTGGCTTCTTGTCAATCGTCTTTGGGTCTTGGTTTTGGCTGTGGTTTGCTGATTCCTTGCCCCTATTAGTCTTGTAATGTTTTCTAGATTAATGAAGTTTTTGCCTTTCAAAAAAAAAAAGAGCCTTCCTCTCTAGATCACTCCATTCCCTTCATCTTTACCGTTGATTATTTTTACCACTCCGGCTCATACTTAATGGATGAGAAAGAAATAAAGTAAGATCACCTAGAAACTTCATTTTTCAAACCCTACTTATAAACACCTGCTTTAGCAAGCCCATGTGAGGTCTAAAACGGAAGATGATGTAAGGTCTAAAACAGAAAACGATGTAAGATTTTTGAAAACTATAGTTCGAATGATAAATATTGATGCACAACTATTTTGGGAGGTTCACATAATATTGGCCAGCTACAAAAGTACCAATTTTCGTTTCAAAATATTTACGGACCTGTTATAAAAGACAATGATTTGAACATTACTGTCAATGATGTTACGCACAAATACTAAAATTTACAAATGAAATAGCATTCTAAATGAGAGTACTGTATATTATTTCCAAATATTTGAAGGCATTATTGGGGTCAGATTTAATCAAATTTTAACTCATATTGTCGAATATTACATTCCCTTCATCCTTTTTTTATGTATCTCAGTTTGAAAATTCACCATTTTATAGAGACATCGTTATTACACTTTAAAAGTTATAACTTCCATAACCATCATCTATGTAGACATTATCATTACATGTTTACTAACTACTCTCTCTGTCCCTTTTTAAATGTCCCATTTGAAAAATGTGTATTTTCTTGGACATAAAAAGATGTGATTTTTTTTTAAGATTTTTTTGCGAGCACTTTAATTCGGTGTAAAAAATATGTAGAGAGAAATATATGTTTTGTGGGTTTGAATATGCACGTACCTAATAGTGATTACTTGAAAGGGGATGGAGGGAGTCAAAATATAAAATGTACCAACTTTGTAACACTCCGATTGTTCGGAAGCATTAATTTAAAAAATCATTTAATAAAAGATTAATTTAGATAAAAAAAGATCACATTAATAGAGCAGCGGAAATAACATAATTGTCTTAGTTCGATTACAAATAAACATAGTACTTCTGTTGGAAAAATTAAATTACATTTGTCTCACAAAATAAAAGAGGTGATCTCTAGAGGTTCAAGTTTAGATCCCATTCTTCTGTTGTTATCTGCTCGGTAGGTGCTTATCTCCGAAAGGAACTAATAACCGCAAAGGCCTAAACGTAAACGTCAAGACCTAAGTGATATAGAGTGAGCGTGCAAGGACTAGATTGTAGTCCAATATTGAAAAGGGCTCATGCCTTCTCAAACTTCATAGAGGTTTGCGTGCCTCTTTTGACTTCATATCATAAGCAATTGGTGTAATTCAAAGAGCAGAATCACACAGGTTCGTTGTGCCTTATCGAAAAAGACATATATTTTCCAAACGATTTCAAAAAATGGAACGTAACAAGGTAAACTAAAATTTCAACTTTATTAATGAAGATTAACAAAGATAGGGTACAAGGAAATGTAAAAATGAGAGCTAGGTTGGGCTAGGCAAATGTTGAGCAAAGAAACAAATAAAATCTACATGAGTAGAAGGATAAAACTCTGAGAAGAGTAGTTTGTAAGCGTTAGCTTGTTGGTTGAGGAACCCATAATTCTTCTTCAATTCTTATATTTATAGGCCGAAGGTTTCCATGATGACAACAAGCATGTGCATAGCTTGGATGACAAGAATGTCATTTTAGGAGGCCATAGCCCTCCCTTCTATAATTTTACAGGAATCAGCTCCCGGAAGCTCATTTCTGGGCTAATCGGCCAACTATATCTTCAAGACATCCAGTAGAGCATCAATACCGTTGGATGTACTCATTTTAACATTTCAAAGGGATCGATTCAGGCCACGTCAAGATCAGAGGACGTTTGACCGTTGAACTATCGCACCAATATTTCCCTTTACTTGGTAAAAACAGGCAAACAGGGCTAGAAGACCCAGGTTTTTTCTATACAACTCCAAATCTTACCAAATTTCATATTTAAGCTTAACGTGATGAAAATTAAGTCTCACGTTAAGTTTTAGGCGATCTCGAGCCCGTTTGTTATTCACAGGGACACTGCGCTTCGCGAGATGTCCGATTCCATGATCATGGACATTGGGACCTAATTTTTGAAATCTAATCCATTAATAATTCATTTCTAATCATATTGAAGTTCCCTGTAAAATTCCAGGTCAATCGGACTTCGTTTGGTCATCCGATCGCTTACTGCGCTCCAATTGAACCCAGAGCCAGACGTTAGCATTTCTCTATCTTCAGAGCATAATTCGAAAAAATTGATATCGCCAAGACGCTCAGAACACCTTAAAACCCTTAGGATACCTCCCTGGACATTTCTAGATCAAAGGACTTCATGTGAACATTGTTGAGCAGGAATTGCATCGCGTAAAGCTGTGCAAATCCCTAGGCACCTAATGAATAGGCGCCTAGGCCATGTGGCCCAGTGAGGGGCTGCCGCGTGGCAGGTGCCCAATTCTTGGGAGACTAGGGCTCCCCTAAAAATCTATAAATTTGTGATCCCACTTCATTTCTTCCACACAATTTTCACAAGGCTTCTGAGTTCGATTCGCAAAGGGTTGAAGCATTTCCTATTGCGAGTCGACTCAGATATCACTAGCTTAGGTGGTAGCTCTGCCGGGTTTTTTAGAAAGGAACCTCTATAGCAATAGTTGCGCCGAAGCTCTGCCAGATTCCCCAGGTGGAATCTCGGAATATATATACTACGCAGAAGCTTTGCCAGTTTTTCTCCGAGAAGAACTATCGGTGGTCAGGGCTACGCAGAAGCAATGCCAGATTTTTGAAGTTACTTTGGTCATAATAGACTCAAACACCTTAGTCTTTTGGTCATAATAGACTGTAACACTTAAGCCTATCGTTACTCTGTCCGAGTACCGGTCTAGATCTCCAGTCCTGTCGTTACTCTGTCTGAGTATCCATGTAAAATCAACCAGTCCTGCTGTTACTTTGTCTGAGTGCCAGGTCAAAATCTACCATTTTCTGTCTGTCGCTATAGCCAATTTTCTCGAACGATATTATCCAATATTTGACAGCGTCCAATATTAGACGCCGTAATACTGCATATTTATATTCAAATAATCTCTATGTCAATAAAATTCACTATACATAGACGTATACTGTCAAAGTGCACCGCGAAAGTCTCGTCGAGGTTTGAGGTGAGGAATACCAAAAGATTAACAAAAAAGTGTACGCGTTAAGGAGTGCCAATTCCATGTCAAAATTACCAAAATACCCCTACTTTATACCCAGAGTTAGATTCAGCCCACATATTTGATCCGAAGGCTTCCCGAGGCCCGCCGACAGTTATCCGGAGTCACGAAACCAAATTTTATCAATTTTAACCAAAATACCCCTTGAACTCAAATACCTATTTTCAACCCGTAGATCCTACCGGGGATGACCCGAGACCAGCCGGAGACCAATTTTCGGCTCTGGGCAACGAAATTTAACTTTTTACCAAAAAATTAACTGAGTCAACTGTAGTCACTTTTACTGTCTGATACTTTACCAGATATTTACCGGGGACTACCAAACACCTTTTTCAACTTTTTACCGTAAAAACTATTATATTTTCAATATTCACTTTTATTCTTCAAAACTGTACCGGATATATCCCGAGGCCCGTTGGCAACCATTTCAGGCTTAGGACGAGATTTTTACAACTTTTTAAAGGGACTTGCAAATTGCATTTTAAATCCAGTTTTTCGGCCATGTGGCCACCTAAATAACACCCCGGGACCCCCAGTTAGCTATCGGCAGCCCCCGACGGTCATTTTCTAATATTTTTCCCACAGAGTCGTGTAGTCATTACGGACCCGTCTCTTGTCTTAGAACCTTCTGGAGATGTCCCGGAGGTTCCCATATTACTTTTGTTACCCCATAATGTAATCGCTATAGTCTAGACATTGTCCTCTGTGTGCGACAAAAACGCCTCTGTGCCCCACTGGCCTAAATTCCCCAACAAGATTAACTTCTCTAAAACCTCAACTTTCTTCCGAACTACGCGAGACCTGATTCTCCAGAAAGCCGGAGATACCTAGGCAACCCGATGAGGGCTCGGTCCCAAATAAAACTATTTTTGCTCTTGAACTACGTAGCGACCTGATTCTCCTAAGACCGGAGATACATATGCAGCCCTGAGGCCGAGCTCGGTCCAAATCCTATTTTTGTATGTATTCCCCCTTATTTTGTAAACGTCTCATGTAATAAAATTCATTTTCAGACAAAATATTAGTTTTCTTCTTCTCATTACATGTATGTCTTTAATTACTTCTCACAAGTCTTCAATTACTCATTTTGGAAAAGTTTGTTCCGAGTGTCGAAAGGGCGGGGTAGGGTGCTCCGGCTTCCTTACACATAACAGTGAATTACATAACCTTTTCTTCTCTAAAATCGTAGAGCAAACAAAAACACCAAGTCATTTATATCAAACAAAGCCGTCTTTCGACCCGAGGCATTTATTTCTCATTTTTCAAATATTTATTCAAATGGTGACTTGACACACCGAAAATCATGTCAAGTGGCGACTTTGAGTTATTTTCATCAAATTTATTCTGGCTTAGCCATAGCTATAAAAACACGTGTTTTTACAAAACCACGTCGCTTGGATATCACTTGGATCACTTGACCATACAGAAACCCCCTTGGTCAAAATCCTGGACACGACAGATACGGAAACACTTTTTGGGTGTCATGCCCTGCTGTTCAACAAATTAAATTCACAAGTGTCCACATGACACAAGTCCAAAAGTCAACAATTTTCCTTAGAAAAGTCCAACTCAAAGTTCCATACATACACCGGTCAATGGTTCGCTAAACGGTACTAACTCATACCTGAATCATAGATACTCGACAGAAAGGTTTAAGGTTATTACATAAGTCCTAACAAGTCAAAAATTGAGTGATTAGAAATTACATTGCCATCTATAAAAAATACTAGTTATAAGATGGAAAAATATAACTTCATGCATGAGTAAGCTCCATGCAATGTATCACTCCACAAGCATCCAATCTCATGCTCCATGTCGTGTACCTGAAAATGATAGGGTGAGCTCACTAGCTTGTAGGAAAACCATACTACAACCGGTAGGCATATAAGTGTGATAAATGCGCATGATGTGGGTTGCCAAGATAAGAGATGGTCAAAGGAACACAACGGAAGCTAAAACAAGGAATATGTGTCCAAGAAGTACCCACGTGTCCAAAATAATATCAAGTGTCCAAAAAGATTTCAAGGTGTCCCAAGATACCCAATAAATTCATTAAGTTTATCAAAGTCACCAATAATTGTAACACGTGTCCAAAATCATGTCCAAGTATCCATTGTTACCAAATTATCATATGTGTCTCGAAACATTTTCATTTCCAAGTACTCAACACTACCCAAGTTTCCATTTTTGTTTCACCAAAACTACCCAAGTTACTCTCAAATCTAAAACCAAGTCCACAAGTCGAGTTTCGACAAAACACAATAGATAGTCCAAACTCTCATTTCCCACTTCTTTCATTGAAGAAAACCATCATTTTCATTAAAACTAGGGATTTAATCCCTCTGCCGAGTTTCATAGGCCCCGCGTGCCTCTGCCGGGTTCCATAGGCCCCGCATGCATTTATCAAAATTTTTACCAAATGATGGTATTGGTTTAGAACACCTCATTATCCCAAACATTTCATTTCATCAAAGTACCCTTTCTTTTGAAACGCCACAATTCTCGCCAAAAGGGCCAACCAATCCAATATACTTTGTATCCGATACGTATAACAAAATTTTCCATATAATCACGTGTCAATCACATAGTTTGATGATTTCAAAATGGTTTTGGGGGTTGCCACGTTACTAATAATCAAGTATACGAAGTTCCAGACGATTGGAGGCCAAATGGACGTCAAAGGGTGGCCGGAAACCACCTAGAAAACAGGGGCAGCTTGCTAGAAAACAGGGGCAGCAGCTCAAAAGGGGCAGATTTTCACCATAGAGGTGTGGAATTTCAACCAAATTCAAATGTAATAGTTTAGGGTCAAATTGGAGATGGTAGGCAACAATTAAACATGCAGGGAGGTCAATTCCACTCCCAATTTCATCAATCCACAACCAATTTCGTAGATCACAAAATCAAAATGAGGAAAACTCATACAAAGGGGGAAAACATGATTTCTCAAGATATTGAAGCCAAGAACAAAGTATGTACAACAAATCACAAGTATATAACTAGAGGAGGTAGTAATTGTTTCCCTACCTCAAGGTTTTGCTTGAAAATGGAAGAAGAATGGAACCCTAGGTGTTGAAACCTCAAAATCCCGAAGTTGGAGCTCTCGGTGCGAATCCAAGGTAACCCGAGCTCCCCACGGTGCGTAGAACACGAAAATGGCCTTGGTTCTTGAAGTGGTTGAGTGAGGAGGGAGAGTTTTGAGCTTGAAGTGTGAAAAAATGGAGGAGAGGAGAGAGAGAGAGGAGTTGGTCGATGGGGGTGAGAGAGATAGATTTTGTTTTTTTTTTTTTTACAAACTTCTCTCATACACTTCTAATTTAATCACCTAATTACACCTCACACCCAAATGTCACTTGTGTATATAAAATGTGACCCACCTCACTAATTTGACTCCCACACTTAGCCAATTAACATTTTTCAACATTCCTCCCAAAACCCCAACATTCCAGCCAGGCATTGTCACGCCCTCGAATTTAATAAACATGTAGGGAGTGTAAATCCACGTAAGTCTAGATCACGTGCTGACTTGACTCAACCCTAAATCTGCAAGACAAAGAAAGGGTTAGAGCACCTTTGCCTCTCGTTGGCAAAGGCCCTCCGATGCCTAAGTTAGTATCTCGTACTTGAATTCACAAATTACTCAATGCATATGAAAGCAATTCACAGCGTGCCTTTTGTCATGGTTATTGCCCTGTATTTATAGGTGCCGACGTTTATTATTTCTAGGCATCTCGTGCCCCTTATTTCCTATTCTCTTTAGGAATCCTTCTCCTAATAGGACTTTCCTATTTAAGAGATAACTTCCATATCATGCTAGATCTCGTCTAGCAGAGGTCTTTCTTTCCATATAGGATTCTTCCCTATATGGGGCATACTCCTAATCACATTAGGAGTTTCCCTATTAGTCCCTTATTTTACGGGATTGCTCTTTATCTCATAAGGAGCCTCTGTAGAATATTCTCGGAATGTCTTCACCGCCTTGTAAGTGGCGTTGCCGTGCTTCCACGTAGCTGAATAGTTAAGAGTTATTACGATCACGCCGACTTGCTGAATTATGTATTCAATCTTTATTTAAGCTAATCAAAGCTCGGCCATGTCGGGGGATCCCTTAGTGACTTGCGCCGAAGATCATCTTATTAACTTGTTCTTATTATATTTTCATGATCGTATGCTCGGCAAAGGGTTTAAGGACCCCCTAAAGCTATTCACCCATCTCAAATGTGCTTACACGTGCTATGCCTAGTAGTAGGGTAATCCAAAATCACGTAGGATAAGTCAAAAGTTATACATTTCACCGTTGAAAGGTCAAAGTCAAAGTACACTGAGTTTCTACAAGGGGTACCCTTACCCATGCATAAGTAATGAATAGTTAAGAGTTATTACATAAACCAAGTTTTGTCAAAAGATTGAAGGAATCAAAGTTACAAGATCATCTCCCAAAATATATTAACTATGGAGAGGATAATATAACTCCATGTCAAATGTGCTTCATGATATGCATCCACACGCCAAGCATTCCAATCACGTGCCTTACCGAGTACCTGAAAATGATAGGTTGAGCTCACTAGCCCAGTAGGAAACTTTTCTACCAACGCTAAGGGTATAGAGGATGAAACTGGCACATGGAGATGTGATACACATGAATGAATAAGCTAAAATAGACCAAGATAGATCAACTTGATGATAGAGTGTCTAGTAGATGCCCCAAAGATCGAATCAAACCCAAGTGTCCATAGATTTTCCTCATAAACGTTAGATTTCATGTTGTAGGTTCAATCCTTTCAAAACATAGTCATTTTCATAAAACATTTCCTTTTTCACCTCTTCACAAATAACCACTTATTTAAATAGGGATGTCCCTCTACCGGATTTCGTGGGCTCCGAACACCCCTGCCAGATTTCGTGGGCTCTGCACACCCCTGCCGGATTTCGTGGGCTTCGAACACCCATGGCTAGGGACGCACCAAATGGTGGCCCTAGAATAAGAAAATCATCCTTTTCAAAAGTTTATTAAATAATCAAGTGTCCAAAAAAAAAAAACATCCACGTAATTCATTTAGTTCGAAAGCTCGTAGTGTGTTGGTTGTGACAAAGTTAACATGCCTCCAAGAATGTGAGAGATCATGACAAAACATCATTCATACCACGATAGGCTACCAAAGCTTAGAAGTCGATTTGAGAAGCTTAGGAAAGACCAACGAAGGCCCGGAGCAAAGGAACATGAAAATGGAGTTATGAACCTCGAGCAAACCCGACACCTTGATAGGAAAAAGCACATTTCTCTAAAATGCAAGGGCTATGAATATGAGACAATTTGGGTTTGAAAGTAGACTCATAGAGCTTTCCAAAGGTTCAAGAATCACCTCAATCGGAGTTCGGACGAACCCGGGGCGTGCCCGCGAAGTTGGGTAAAAAATCTGCCTTACAGACAGCTGGGTATCGATACCCATGAAAGTTGTATCGATATTTTTAATTTTTCCAAAATGGAGGGCAAAATTTTTAGATTTTTCCAAAATGGAGGGGCCAAAAATTGAGGTTCCAAATAACAACTACTCATAGGAGAGGGATATATCAACAACTAATTCATGACTTTA
This sequence comes from Vaccinium myrtillus, assembly GCA_016920895.1. Classification (NCBI taxonomy): domain Eukaryota; kingdom Viridiplantae; phylum Streptophyta; class Magnoliopsida; order Ericales; family Ericaceae; genus Vaccinium; species Vaccinium myrtillus. Next base: position 16,515,843 of record CM029280.1, on the reverse strand, counting down.
CCAACTAAACATGTAAAACCCAAACTCAATAAAAAATCAAGCTCATTTCCATCGTGATAACAAATTTAACAAGGAATTTGGGAACAAGAACACCAACAATGCAATCATTCAACTAATATACACTTAGAGGAGGTAGAAGATTGTTCCCTACGTCAAGGATTGAACTTGAAATGGGTAGAAAATGGAAAACCCTTGCCCTTGAAGCTTCTCAACCGAAAATGTTTGCTCCAAGGTGATTCCAAGGATGCCCGGACTCCAAATCACGCGTAGAAGATGAAAATGAAGGTGAATCTTGAACTATATGAGTGTGGAGAGTGGATTTTGTGGAGGGTTTTTTGAGGAAGTTTGAGAGAACAGAGAGGGAGAGAGAACCGTATGTTTTGGGAGAGGATGGGGAGTGTTTGTGTGTAAAAATTGATGTACTCCTCTCTATATAGGCCCCTAAATTGCACACTCACCCCCATTGTGTTCCTAATGTGTAATAAAGACACCCCAATGTACATGCTCATTTCACATTGACCCCATAAGCACTTTATAACATTTCACACACTTCCCCAATGTTATTTCCGAAAAATTTATAGAAAACACGGGTCCTTACAGGCATGTTCTAGAACAACACTTATTTTCAGGAACCAAACTTAAGTAAAGACTATACTATAAGGAAGTACCCCCCTTTTGAAAACAATGGCATTTCCAAAATTTTGAAATTATAATCACATCAAAATCTCATCCCCCCACTTTTAGTAGAAAACCGAAAAACGGCACATTTTTCTCCGAAGAAAATGGGCGAAAGATGACTTTGCCTTACTAAAATATAACTTCCAATTATACCATTGTGATTAGAAAAATCCAAGGAACAATTACCGGGATTTTTTTATCGGCCAAATCGAAACTTCTCCAAAAGTGATTTTTCAAAAAGTAATTAAATTTTCCGGGTCTTTACATTGGTTCCCAATGTATTGGGTTTCATATGCCCGGACTACGTATTAAGAAAGGTAAGGGGTTATACACATACATGGAATGTTTTTGAGTAATGTACGGGGCGACACGGGAACACTTTTTGGGAAACGTATAGGGCACACGATGTTGGTTTAATTTAATATTTTACAATTTATTGAGTAATTCCCAAGTTAAATTATTTTGTTGGAGACATAATTGGAGTTAGTTTTTTATCTTGACTTCTACGGTCATATTTGTCCTTCGATGTAACCTTCTCTCCTTTCTTTATCACTCACCACTCTTACAAACCCGATCAAGCACTAATTAAATCTCCACCGGATAATTTTTCGGTTTGATTGCATATAAATCCTACATGGATCAAATTCCTTGAGTTGTTGAGGTTTGTGCTTTGGGATGGGATAAATCGAAAATGAACATCTAAGGTCTTTTTTGTGGTTTTCTTAGAGCTTGATCGGACATGTGTAAAGCATAAAAAAATGAGCGGACATCGTGCTCATTGGTTGTAAAAATGGATTAGATAAGAAACAAAGGATTAATTTAATATTTTACAAAAATTATTGAGTAATGATTTCTCCAAGTTATAGAAGGGAGGAGACTATTTTGTCCTGGAAAGATAATTGAGTTAAATGTTTTTTGTCTTGACTTTTGGTCTCCTAATAATTTGGCCAACGATTATCACTTCCATCTTGACTTGGTCTCTAATTTTAATATTTTAACTATAGCAGTTCCTATATAATAGGATTAGTTGGTTTGTTAGCAAATAACATCTTAATTCCGTTGCTTACATCATTAATTGATTGTTTTCCTATTATCTCTCCACCAAAACAGAACAACTCCTATAGCAACTAACGTAAACCTATTGGTCACATTCTATAAATTCATGCTTTGGGTTTTCTTTTTATATACAGCAACAAGTGATAAATCTCTTTCTCTCTTCCTTCTGATATAAACCCATTGGTTTTGATACACCATACTGCCATACTTTGAAAAACAAACCGAGAGCCTTGATTCTTTTCCTTCTTTATTTAATCAATTTTCAAGTGCTCTATGTTATCTACTTCACCTCTTCATACATATTGCCGTACCTTTAATTGCTATTGAGTTTATTCGGATTTCGAGTGTCGGGAAACAATTGGTTCGTGAGTTTGCTTCACCGCATAGAAGGAGGCTCGTAGGTCGTTGTATCTTGGGGAAGGAGCGCCGTTCAACCCCGTGCAGGAGGGGGTGTATCTTTCCTAAGGAGAGCGTTATTCGCGTGCCTCAACCATAACCCCACAGGCTATTCTAACTTCTCTCTTTTAATATTAATTTGCACTTGGTTATTTATTATTTATTGGCATTTTAATTTCGACAGTTAATCCTAATTCTATAATTTCTCCAACAATCTTAGGAAAGATATTTATTAGGATTTTCTGTTAGAGTTGCTTATTGAAAAAAAAAATGGCATTTGAGGAATCTAATTCTTGCAAGCCAGAGAAGTTCAACGGCCAAAATTTTAGATGTTGGCAACAACAAATGAAATTTTGGCTAACCACTTTGGGTTTATATTCTGTGATTCACAAGGCTTTGGTTTCAAAAGGGAAAGAAAAAAGTGAAACTTCTAAGACTCTTGAAATTTTGAAACTGGCAAGGATTCGACCCCGTCGAAAAAAACATCTGATGATGATGATTTTGATGAGAAAGTTTATTTGTGTCATGGTAGAATTTTGAGTGCTTTGTCCACTAGTATCTATAATATTTTTTGCACTACTAAGACTTCCATTGAGTTGTGGGAAGCACTTGATTTTAAATATGGGTCCGAAGATGCCGGTCTTAAACGGTATTACGCGGAAAAAATTTTGGACTTCAAAATGGTTGATGAAAAGTCAGTGATGGATCAAGTCCATGAGTTTCAAAATATTCTCTATGATCTTAAGAGAAAAGGAATGGAGTTGTCGGATACTTTTCTTGTTGCTTCCCTCATTAAAAAATTGCCTCCTAAGTGGACTGAATTTGGCAGGGATCTTAAACAAAAACCCGATGATTTTACTCTTGATGATCTTATAGTGTCTCTAAATATTGAGGAGAAACATCGGGAAAGGGTTGTTGAAACTCCTGTTTCAGATTTTCGGGCTAAAGCACTCATCGTAGAAAGTCTTCATAAGCCTAAGCGTCAAAAGTTTAGTTACCTTGAGCTTCTCCCTCATTGATTGCCACTTCATGTACATACATCGGTGATTGGTATAAAGAAATCCCTACTGGGCGAAGTGAATGCTCACCCTTTTTGTTTTCATATTTTGTCATGAGACATGGGCACGATGTAGAAAGCAGTGATTAGTTATGAATGTGGAACATTGTGATGAGATCTTTTGGACGAATAGAGGAATGTTTATTGATTAAGTTGAAAACTGAGGGCATACCACTCTCTTTCTTTCTCCAGTATAATCTGAGAGTGTACATGTATTAGCAAAGGTGGAGATAAGTGAGGGTGAGTAATTTTCGGACTTAAGGGGTTATAGATATAGAAAAGTGGTTTAGGGCATAAACCCATGGGTTTAGAGGTAAAACATGATCCATTGGTTAGAGGAAACTCACCCTTTGTGTTGTGAAATGTTATTGGCTGATCGCAAAGGGTAAACAAAACCGGTTAAGCATGGATTGACAAGGGGAAGATGATGGGTGATGTGGGAGATCATGGTCGAAGTAATTTAGTTATTGTAATGGAATTAGACTTTAGTTGGGAAGAAAATGAGTAGATAAATGTACATATGAACATAATACATGCATGTATATCATCTAGTCTAAATTAGAACTAATTAATCACAAAATAAAATTAAACATTCCTAGAGTTTTATTAATAAAACTATTTTATTCAAAGAATGTAGTGCAAAAATCCGGGTTGCAAACTTTTATCTTCTAACTTTACAAAATGAGCACTAATTAAGTGACAACAGAAAATAAAATAAAGAAAATAAAATACTCGAATAAAGGGATGGAGGGAGTAGCTTATAATTTCCTTACAAGCAGTGTAAAAAATATACTCCATCCGTCCTAAATTGTTGGTTCTGACGGATTTCGATGCAATTTTTATGTGCAATAGGGATCTAACTGGATATATTTCAATTAGTTCAATTATGCAAAGTTTTTAGAATCTTTAAAAATATTTTAGATTGAAAGATATGAACAATTCAAAATTGTATCGAAATCCGAACATGACAAACAATTTAGGATAGAGGGAGTACTAAAACCAAACCAATACCTTAAACCAAAAAAAGTATAAAAAATATAAACTTTCTTGAGTCATCAAGTAGCAAAAATTAAGTGCTTTTTGATAATTAATTTTGATAAATTGAAATGCTAGGGTGTCGCCCCTTAACTATACCGGGGTCGAATGCTTGAATCTCTCAAAGATGTTTACCACTTCCCCTTTGACAACCAGCTTGAGCTTTTGGTGAAGACTACAGGGGATGGCACCAGCCACTTCAGAATCAGAGGACATGGGACCGTTGAGCCATCACCGAGCTTATGCCGAAACCCTGTAAAATCAAGCGATTAGGGCCAGAAACCACAATTGTTGTCTGTACTACTCCATACCATGCCAAACTTCATACATATGATCTACGTGAGGCATTGAGGCCTCACGTCAGGTTTTGTACAATTCGGAGCCTGTTTGATATTTTCATGGACATTGTGCTTTCTGGGACGACATGTACCATGTTGATGGGAATCGAGGCCAAATTTCTTTAATCCAACCGTAAGGAATTTCATTCTTACCATAACAAAGCTCCCTGTCAGAAACTCAGTTCATTTAGTCGACGGATTGCTTGTATGCCTAATTATGTTTATCTTTTAATATATTTTTATCCCTCAGTTTAAACCAAAGAACGAACGTCATTATACATGTTTTGCCCCAAAATGGGAAGGGGATCACCTTGAATGGATTTTCATCTACCATCTTTTCCGAAAATCGAGCTAAACCAGAGCAGTATCACGCGGCATCTTGGGGAGGTTGTCCTCCCATGGTGACCTCATAGGACATTGCATCCTATTTTAGTATTTCATTTATTCCTGTCAACGGAAAAAACCATTTTACGTTAATTACAAACCTTTCTCCGTTAGAGTACCTTTCATGTATTAAAAGACAAAGGTTTTCATTTTGCTATTCAATAAAGAATGGTTATTTAGTTTTTTTGATTTATTTTTTGATTTTTAGGCTTCGTGTTTCCTCTAAATCGAAACAAGAGTTCTTTTTTCAACCGTAAATCAAAGATGATTTAATTTAATTTCCAAAGCTCCCTGTTCTAATACTCAGTTCATTTAGTCGACGGAAGAGCAGCGTCGTGAATCGCAAACATTGTCATCTTTCTCAACCCTCAGGACATAATCTCAAAGAACGAACGTCACCGCGGCGTCCGAAACGCCCCAAAATGGGAAGGGGATCACCTTGAATGGATCTAGATCAAACTACCCTGCCCGAAAAATGCTAAACCAGAGCAGTATCACGCAAAACGGTACGGGGAGGTTGTCCTCCCATGGTGAGGCGCCTATTTACACTCCGGATCCGCTGTCTCCATTTTGGTGATCAAACATCAATAAGCACTAAGCTGCATCTAAAGTGGCACTCACTAAAAACCCTTTAGTCATTTTTTTTTCTTAACGGAAAAAACCATTAGTCCGTTAATTACAAACCTTTTTCCGTTAGAGTACCTTTCTGTATTAAAAACCAAAGAGGCCTTTTCACCTACTTCTACTAGAAAGAAATACCCTCTCACTTTCTTTTTTTTTTTTTAGTTTTTTGATTATTCGGACTGCCCTTTCACTCTAAAGTCCAAACAAGAGTTCTTTTTTCATTTAGAGTAAATCAAAGATGATTTAATTTAATTTCCTGTACACGTGTTCTAATTTTTTTACTCCAAACATGTGTTCTGGGCAAATCAAGAGTTCTAAACACGTGTTCTGGGCTAAAACCATTTTCATTTTCATTCCAAGCACCATTTTGCTTTGTTGATAAAGAAAAAAAGAGAAAAACTTGCTGCAAAGTATTACTAGACAACAAAAATTATTGTTATCGTTCAACTTGTAGGGCTCGTACGTCAAATGCATGTGTGTTTGCAAATAAATATTATGATCAAACATCAATAAGCATATAAGCTAATCATCTAAAGTGGACTATTAAAGTTCACACATTTATCCTAAAATCGCACATTTATGTAGTGCTTAAACAAAAGAGTAAAGCCCTAAAACCTCCGGCCCTTTCTTTTCTAGAACAGTCGTGCGGCCATTTTTATTTTTTATTTTTTCTAGAAAACCCTCAATTTACCCTTCTCCCCAAGTTGAAAAGGCCCCTTTGGTTAATAGTTCAACCTCATAAACCCAGAAACGTATTCTATGGAGAAAGGTATTCTAACGGACTAAAGGTTTTTCCCGTTAAAGAAAAAAAAAGACTAAACAAAGGGTTTTTAAAAACACGTTTCAAGTACCTGGGAGGGCTAGGACACCAAAAGAGGACACCAAATAGGGACAAATAGATGAGGGGTGTAGACACCCTATTCTTGGTTCCCCTTATTGTGAGACTTCCCGAGGATGAAAGTGCCTAAAGAGAGCATGCGAGGCTTGATTGAGGACTTGAAAACCCCATATACCCTTCAAGAACCCACCAAAATACTTAAAGAAACCCTACAAAATTGAAACAATGGAACCAAAGCAAAACTGCACATACACTGGGTAGAGTTTGGCACTGGATGGCCCCACCTAAAACCCTTGATGGATCTAAGATGCCAATTTATAATAAAAGTGACATTCATCCCACATTTTTAATCCAAGCGTTTGGATTGGATCACATTATGGGCGCCTAGACCATAACCCTTTGAGTGTAACTTGAGTTCATTAAAAGTGAAAGTGATTTTACGAGATTTTGTACTTTTAAATCGATTAAATAGAACGTGAGAGAAATGATAGCACTACTGCTGCCCCCCTCACTGGAACCCTAAGGATTCAAGTGGACCTTTTTGGACCTTATTCTTTCTATATAAACCACTTCACTTCTCCATTTGCAGAGGATGCTCAATTTACCCTTCTCCCTGGTTATGATCTCCAGTTAACTCCCTCTCAAACTATTTCACTTTCAACCTCATAGATACACCCATAGACTACCTTAACCCTCCATGATATACCTCTCTCAACCTAAACCCTATCAAAACACTTACATACTGCCTTTACAAGCCCTGTTCACCTAAATCCAGTAGCCATTTATCAACAAAGTTTACCCAAAAACCCATTTCAAGTACCTTGATCAAGCCAAAAAGGTAGATTTTTCTATCTATATGCTCAAATAGGCCATGAGGGGACCCTCTCTAGTTCTTGCTAGTTCCTTATACTAGTGAAGAGTTTGAGACGGATGTAAATTTCATCGCAAGGAAAACCAAATATTTGTGTCAGCATGAGGTGTAGGCGCCTGGATCTATCCCTTGCAGGCGCCTGTACCTTATCCAGGCGCCTGGATCGGCCTAGTGTAGGCGCCTGGACTCTCTTTCTCCTGCTGTGTTTTACTCTTTTCTATACACTCCATTTAGTCATCCAAATCATTTACAGGTTGTTTGTGATCATTATCAATAATTCATGGTCATGAAACTCATTTAAAAGCACATTTTCGTGGCATTTTAGGAGAAAAATCAAGCTTATAAGGGTAAAATGCATCAGGTTTGAGTGAAGTTCATTCTTGGTTTTGTTCATGATCAGAGATATTTTAGTAGAATGGAATAATCTTTGAGCTCACCCAAACACATCACTTGCACCCTCAAAATATGCATCATAAGTCCGCCTTATCCTTTTTTCTTTATTTCATGCATAAATTTGTTTTCTTATCTCTCACATGCATAATAGAGCATGAATCTTGACAAAAGGCAACATCTACAATCACATTTCATCCATGAAGCATTTTGAGATCATGATTTTTAAAAGTACAAATCATCTCCTAGGTCTGGTTTTGAGATTTATTTGGTTCGGTAGCATCAAAAATCACAGTGAGCATGTAAGAATAAGATTTCGAAATTTGGTTTTGCTGTTTGATCAGAATCCAAGATTTGGGAAAAGTTGTGCAAAGTCATATTCCAGGCGCTTGTACTTAAACAATCCAGGCCCCATTATCATTCCAGGCGCTTGGAATCACCTATTCTAGGCGCCTGCACCTATTCCAGGCGCCTGGACCAGCTTAATCCAGGTGCTTAGTTTGCAGTCCACGTGCAAGTCTTGTGATGTTTGTGAGTCGGTTTTGGGGAGATTTTTCAGTATTGTTTGGTCATTTATTGAGTGGTTAATGCATTCTAAGTTGTCATCTCACTATGCATACATCCACATACATCATTTTGGCTTTTATAGGTGTATTTACGTGTTTGCATCTTGTTCGTGACT